>OMKL01048482.1:0-16887 GCA_900302295.1 Parasudis fraserbrunneri
CAATATACATAATATACAAATTGTGAGTCCACAAAATAAATCCATTGATTATATGTCTGTTACACACTTGCAGCTAGTGTAAGAAACACATACATATAAGCTTACATGTGCCCCACACACACACACACACACACACACACACACACACACACACACACAAACTAGCACTGATATATCAGCAGACCATCGGTATCGGTGAAGTGGGCTTTATAAAGCACAAATCAAATATCCAATCAGATATCGGACTTAAAAATATATATATGGGTGCATCCCTAACACAAATGCTTAAATTCAAGAGGAGTAATGCTACAACGGTTCATAACCAAGCACCCTAGATGGTGCTCATAATGTAATGTATGTTCAAATCAAGTGTACAAAGTAGGCTAAGACAGCAGTCTGTATCGTCACTGTGGTTCTTTAACCTAGTGAAGCTGTAAGAGCTACTGTAATAAGTCTGCAGGCTACATAATGGCTGCTTTGTGACTTTCTGGCGGCTGGCCTTCCACCTCTGGAGTTTGGCAAACCAGAAGGTTTCAACCCACTGTGCCCAACGAACACAACTAGCATACTCATGCGCAAACACACAAGCACAGACACATACCAACACTGAGAATAACATTGGCAAAAACTGAAATACCAAAGCCATTACATCTCCATCTGTAAGGTCATTGAGCAATAATGTGTAAACAGTATTACCACTTCATTTTCACTTACTGAAATGTAAAGATGATCAAATAAAAGTCTCATAATTTGAGCATAGTATGTAAATACATTGACCACAAATGTTTATTTCTGTGATTAAGAGGTGTAGAGGTTTGAATAAGGACAGACATTCAGACAGAGGATGACAGATAGACAGCTGACAGATGGGCAGCACAGATAGTTTGATAAGACTCACCTTCTGCATATCTCCAGTAAGATGAGCCAAGAGTAGTGTGGGAATTATCATAAATAATGCATTATAATACAGCAACCCATACTTCCCCAACTCCTATGAGAGAGAGGGAGAGAGGGAGAGAGGGAGAGAGGGCGAGAGGGAGAGAGAGGGAGAGAGAGAGGGAGGGAGGGAGAGGGAGGGGGGCAAAAGGGGCAGGGGGCAGCATGAACAGGATAAATAACGAAAGTAGGCAGAGAACAGAGAGTTATTCACAAGAGGGTGGGTGCATTCCTCACTAACCAGCATGCAGATGTCGTGCTGTATGCTTCACTACAGAGAGCTTCTCACTAGCATTCAGCTGTGCGTCTTTCTCTCTCACACACATCCCTGTGTCTATTTCAGTAATACTGGATGTTATGCTCTGGACTCCGCACGCTCTAAATATGGCTCCAGTCCTGCCTCTACTGTGAGTGCAGCAGATCTTATTTATGTGACAGAAAACAAGAAACCATTTCTAATTGAACAGCTGGACAGTAAGCAATTAGCACCTCAGCACCACAGAGGCCACTGGGTTTTATCAGCAGCTGACTATAGCTACAAATCCGGCTGAGCCAATGGTAGGACTGAAAACCTCTTATAGTATACCAGAGCAAAAATGACAAAACTGTCAACCAAACACTGACCAGAAAGAATATTTAACAGCTAAGACAAGTAAGAGGCGAGAAAAAAGACTTAGCCACAAAATTCTCTTAAGTTCTCTGAAGCTATTCAGTTGAGGACAGTTTGGTTTACTAATATTCAACATCCATCTGCTCAAGGCCCAGAGCAATTCCCCAGCAGACAATGGTGTCATTCATCTGGTGGCGCAACCACATACCTTGGAATCTAATTTCTGTTTCACATAGGCTCCGTTGGCCGCAGTCAACACATCATTCAGAAGAATGAACACATAGCCTTGCAAGTCGAAGGACAGGTCAGCACTGTGGAGGGCAGAGATGAGAGAGAGAGCCTCAGGGAAGCAGGAGTGTTTCACCATTAGCCAATTAGCTTTGGGTATGATCTGTTCCAGCAGGGTTTACCTTTGACAACAGACACAAAATGTTCCTAATAACGGCTGTGAACATAAAGCCAGTTAAGAGAGGACATGTATCACTATGGGCTGGCCCTTTGTAGTAAAGGTAATTTTGGTTTGTCTTTACAGCTGGGACACCTGGATGTAATAGAACTTACCTTGCGGCCACAAACGCCCCCAGGATCATTGTAAATACTGTCAACTGGACTGGCCTGGAGAATTTCTTCCTAAAAAAGTCCCAGGGGATGGGGCAATAAAAAAAAAAGTAAATTTGATGGCATGACACTATGCATATAACCTTGGAGTGGGCTTTGACATACAGGATTAACTTCTACTGGAGCTACATCCCTTTGGATGAAAATGCAGTAGGCTACTTGTAATATGAAAGCTTACTTTAGTAGAAAGCCCTCAGCCATCATGGTGAATAAGATGGAGAACCTCCTCAGGACAGTGAACATTGGCAAGCTGGCAGGGCGAAACATGTTTCAACCACATCAACATTTAGTGGGATATCAAGCATTTGCTAAACTTCAGTAATAAGATGTGAGCTCACTATTCCAGGGAAAGGTAACTTACTTCAGCCGTTTGGTTCCAAACAGGCCAGTGATTTGATTCCCCACGTAAAGCAGAGGAAGGGGAAATGTCTGTGATGGGGAGTAAATATATTATTTCAGAGTCAACATTTAAATGAGCTGGGAAATATATTTAAGAAACATGACTGGGGCGACAGAGGTATCACCTTGCCAGGTATGTTCTCATCGAAGTCAGGGAAGCTGATCACCCTCGCAGCCTTGCCCACCCACAGCACAACCACTGTGGCAAACATCTGTACACATAATCACGAAATCTTAATTGGGCCCTTTTTTGACGTGTGCTGCAAAACACTGCAATAAGAGGAAAAAGCACTTAACTTACCTGTCCGATGCCGACACATATTGAAGAGGGGAACCTGTAACAACAGGGCGGTCAATATACAGCCCGACTTGTACCCCATGCATGTGTTCACGTTACTGCCAAATCAATGCCCATAAATAAATCATTTTATTAAACTGGTATCTTAAATCTAACTAACAGCCATGTTGTCCCGAAATATTACGCAATTAGGCGTTTTCGTTGCCCAACTGCTCTACCTCTAGCCTGACTGTCTGAGGCGCACAATGAGTGGCATACAGCTGGCTAAAAGTTGGTGGCTGGCAGCTTGCTAGCAAAAGGGAAATTGGCACCAGCCACCAGCCCAATACTCGCTCGTAGAAAAAAATAAATAATAATAATATAATTATGATGATAATAATAAAACATCTGTCAACTGTGTCTACTCTACTAAACAGTTTGGCATGTCTGTTGAATCTATGAATCCAACAGCCACTGTAGCCAGTGGATGAAAAAGTTAGTTTCAAACCCTGCTCCAGTATCGGGCCAGCATAGCTAAGCTAGCTAGCCAGCCAGCTCCTCAAGTAGCACAGTCCCAGTCCAAAACATGGCGATTTACCCATAGTTAGTCAGGACGCTTTTGTTCACCACCACGATGAGAAATGAACTCAGACCGTAGAATCCAGCAGCGAATAGCTTCAAAAACACTGTTAAAGATTTGTCCGCCATCCCCAAGACGCACTCATTCCTCCCTCTCTACTTCTTCTGTATCTGCCATCGCTCTTGCGTCGTGTACCGCTAGACCGCTACTCTGGCAGCAGTCGTCAAGCCAGCTGCAATAAGCAATCGGATTTCCGGTATGAAATGATCTAAAATATTCAAAACAAAAGTCATCATAACAATTCTGTATTGCAAGGTTTTTCTGGGTAAAATTAATTACCAAAGTTAAAAGAAAGATAATATTTATGTCGAAAGTAGGAGGCCATCTTTGAGCTGGCGAAACATAAAAGTTGATATTTCAAAGTGTGTCTGTGCATGAAGAAGCAATGAGCTATACCGTGTGTGTGATGTATTAAGAGTCTCCGGCTCTGGGCATTTTTACCATCTCATATGCTGATGTAGGCTTAAACTTGTGTGAGTGATTTATTCATCTTTTGATACAAGGCCCAATCAGTGATCCAAACATAAAAAATTGTATTTGCTTGTTGTGTCTATAGCTGTAAAGGGTTTGCTTACATTGATAATATTAGTGAACTGTTAAGTAAAACTGATCTATATTCCAATTTAGAATGGATTAAGAAAGTTGCAAATGGTGTATTTTCCATCCACAGATCAAACTCTTCACGAATGTATCTTCATTGGATTTAAAATGATTGTGAAAACTGAAATCCTTCCTTAACATTTGGTACATGTTTTGTGTCCAAATAATCAAATGTTACTTCAATATTCCCTAATAGTTCCTCTTTCAAAAGGCATTTTTGTACGTACTTGATAATCAGTTGTACAAACATACTCTATAACTCTGCTCTACACATACACGCACTCAAGTTTCATATAGAGGTTCCCCTGAGTATTTTTGTTGTTCTGTATATTCAGGTAGTTGACCTAAGTTTTCATGAAATTGTGTAAATTTCCAAGGTTTTATTTTGAAGGCAAAAGTTCTTGACAGGAAGTTCTATTTTGGCTTACTTAAGATGGCTTGTCACGTTGAGGTTTCACAACTTCCGCCCGAAGCATCTACCAAGGGCGCATTGACTCCATCTAGCGTCAAATAGACCAAAATGGCCAAACAGACCAAAATGTAAAATTGGCCCCGTTCGCTTTGAAAACGATGAATGAAGATTACATCACAAAATGAATATGGAAATTATTACACAACACAGGTCTAGATGATGTATGCATTATATTACAATATAACAACAGAAAGTTCTGTGTTTTATATTGAAAAAAGATTAAAAGCCGGACATTCCCACCCCCATATTCTCTGCAGTTGGGATGTTTATGGCATGCTCGAAGTCAAAAGCGGTATTTGTTGCTTCACAAGAGTAATCTTTCCCAGCTCCTGAGGCCACAGAGTATGACTTGGATTCCTGGTCAGTGCAGTTGAGAGAGGGAGGAGGTTCATTGTGACAGGTTGGGTCGCGAAGGAGGGGCAGACACACATTTTTGCTGTCTGATCTGGTAATGACTCCATACGCATCGCTGCTCATTCTTTCCACATTCTCTGGAATCACAGAGTTATCGTCACACATATGCTGTTCATAAACATGCCAGTCCCTGTTGGGCTGGCGCTTGGTGGAAACAAACTGATTCATGTTTTTTGTATTGTTCTGCAGGGGCTTGGAGATGAACAGGAAGTCCTTCTTATTGCTCTGGCTATTGGCTGGTTTTCTGTGAATGTTTTTATCGGTGGAGCTGATGAGTGTCTCAATAGACATCTTTTTCTCCTTCTCTCTCTCCTTCCTTTTCTTGTCTATGGCCTTTGCCTGGAGGGATTCTGTGAAGCAGACAATAGCAGAGTGGACAGTCCTGCTGGGAGCACATCGTGGAGGGTGGTTTTGGGAGTGGAATCCAGATGAATTGAATGGTTTGTGCTTAAATTCACTGTTGCACAACACTGGGTACGTCTCACTGACTATCTGTGGGGACACACAATTATATGATGTTGAAACTGTATGTACAGGGAAATAGCTTAGTGTTCAGAGCAGGGGTCTGCCCAAATGATGTAAAAGTACCACTGCAGCATCTTTTGAATTTGCAGCACCACTATGTAAATTTCCATTTAGCCAATCTACAACTGATCACTTCAACAAGAGAATCATTTCACATCATCAACAGCACCACAGTGCCACCTTGTCACAAAGCTCTGGGTAGAACCCCCCTGTTGTAATGGAAACAGCACAGATAGATAAAACCTTCCCTATGGGAAACAGTCTTAATGAAAACAGCTAGAATCAAGGAGACCCAGTCATACAGAAAATAATCTGTGCCGTTACTTGAAAGTGTAATATACAAATACTACTCACTGGTAGTGAGGCATAAACTGAGGTGGCCCTGGGTGTGAGTATTTTCACAGTCTTCCTCATCAGCAAATCTGAGAGACAAAGAGGCACGGATTCTGCTGTGGCTTCATCTCCATCAGAGACCTTGCCTCTCTCTCTGCCGTTCACTGAAGACTCCCCATTTCTAACAAAAGAAACAGTGAAACAATTCCCCAGGAATTAAACAATCAAAGTATTAGATATAGCCTCTTCTTTTTTTTTTCTTTTTTTTTTTAAAGACTGGTGGCTTGCCTCCTCGGATGGCTGGTGCACACACGTATAACATTCCCCTGCTGCTGGCATACCGCTCTCCCCACAAGCTCAGGCAGAGAAAACTGGACTGCAGAATCATCTTCTGTAAAAACACAAACTGCTTCAGACCAGTATGGTGGCAGGGTGGTCAAGTCAACAAGCATTGGTTGTGAAGGCAAATTACTTAGAAAAGTCTCATTGTTCCTTGGAGATCATGTTACGTGTCACCTGTAAAGGCAGTGCCACCCACTAGGGCTCTGCTGTTTTCTCTGCCCAGTCCCTGTGGGGGGATTCCTTCCACCTTGAGGGACACAGATACATACAATGACACAAATACCAAAAACACACCACCAGTCTGGTACAAAGTTATATCGTGCATACACAGGGATCAACTATATTTGGAGGAAATAAAAATAAGCACTGTCATTGAAAAAAAAAACAATTTGTTCCATGTACAGTGTATGTCGAGTAAAACAAAGGTTTACTACAGCCGTTTTTCCTTCTTCTTTATGGGCACATGCTATTCAATAACATTGTTGTCTTTTATTTTTCTTGTTTATGATGTTACAGTCTTTGCTTACTTTTTGTGTTTGAGTGTATAAATGCGAGTGTTTGAGTCAATCTGAATGGCTTCTTTATGTTTCTGTTTGTACCTCTCTTGACCACTTTTGTCTCCGAGAAGAATGCTTAATGGTCTTGAAAGATGTTGGATTATTTTTCAGTGTAACCCTTTCTTGGCCTGTGAAAACAGTAACAGTGAATGAGGAGACAGCGACGCAATCTAGGTTTATGGCTTAAAATTCTTCTGCTTGAGAGAAACAAAGCTCACAACGGCGCCGTTTGCAGCTTATGCCATATAAGATGTGCCAAATGAAAAGGCTGCCTCAATGAAAATGAATACTAAGCTGGCAGTGAATAATAGATAAGAAGAAGGTGAGAACAGAACAGTATCAACAATGGTTCATTTACAAATGGAGGCACCAGACGACAAAGGTTGAGTTGGACTGTTTCCAAGACACTGGAGGTACTAAAGACAAACAAATAGTGTTTTCTTTTCAATAAGGGACTCACTAAAAACCAGGCACCTCAGGTACCGCGCCCACTGGGCGGTTAAATTGGAGCATGAGGTCTAATGAGGTTAAGGTTAGGGTTAAAGTAAGAGGTGGGTTTATACATGAGATGCCTGGCTTTTAGGGAGTCCCTTTTCAATAACTATCGTCCTTTCAATACCCCCCACCCCCAGGGGCAACTGATCTAATCATCTATCAAAAGACAACAATCAGAAATCATCAAATTGTCAAACATTTTCTAGCCTGTTGTGAGTGTAAATATGTACATTCATTCTATAAGCTCTAACCTACTTTTCAACGATTCAATCCCCCAAGCCAGCTCTTCAGGATTGCTGAAGGGTCGAACATTTACTCTACTATGCCTGGCTCTATACTCTGGTCTGTGGGTTGGGTCCTCTCTGAAAGGCACAGAAAGGAGTTGTAAAGGTTTTTTGAAAGACTAGAAACCTCTACTGCTCTCTCCTTCAGGAGAACTACAGCCAATTTAAGAATTCATACATGTTATCCTATGGTCTAAGACAGTCCAAAATATAACTGAACATGAACAACTCTCTCAAATCCAGAGTGCTGAAACTCTCATTTGTGATGTCATCAGGTATAAAGTCTAAAGCTGCTCCATAGACAATGAATTGGAAAAGATGACACTGAGAACACCCAGGGGAATGTTCTGAGTATATAGGTACATGTTCTGTTTCAGAACTGAGAACACTACAATCTAATAAAGCTCATTTGGGAACAAAAAATAAAACAAACATTCTGTGCATCTACAAAATTAGTCTCCCATTTATTGTCTATGGAGCAGCTCCAGACTTCATACCTGATGACATCACAAGTTTGATTCTTCTCTGGTGTCTGGCTTTGGAAGAGAGTATCTCATGTTCACAAATATTGATTTGGGTAGTGTTTCACTTTAACCCCTCCCTTACAGACAAAAGAAGTGTAGGACTAAAACTGTGTACCTTAATGTGTTATTCTGAACCTCTTGCTTCTCACTGATTATCTCAGATTTGGTTTCATATTTGGAGGTGTTGGTTCCTATGGCACCGGGGAAGGCAAAGTCCCAATCCCAGTCTATGGACTGAGACGGCTTTGGTTTCTGGATAGACGTGCGGTACATCACAGGCAAAGGACCGAGGAGTCTGTTCCTCTAATGGAAACAAGATTGTTTTTGTTAATATCAGTGGAAAATGTAATGTGCATCGTAACAGGTTTTCTGATCTTACAGATAGCCTACTCACCCTTGCATGTTTATTCCTGATATCTTCAGAGTATTGGTCCAAGGCGTTGAATGAAGCGAGAAGTCTGGTTGTCATTTCAGCACATCCCGATGGTAATGTTAGCTACGGCAACTTAAATTTATCACTCTCTTAGCCCCAATCGCAACTAGCAACCCTCGAGAAGACGCTAAAATGAAGGTAAACTCGGGTACATTTACATTACCTTATGTTGCTACTTTAGATGGAAAATGTTCACGTTAGTAAAGTTACCAACGTTCTATCAACATATCTAGCCTACGTTACATTGCAAGCCAGTTCTCCCTATCTTACCTTCAAACGTTACAAAAAGATTTAACGTTACATGGCATGCATGGAAAAACAACTCTCAAACGCATTTGTGTTACCATAGCAACATCTTACATAACGGGCGCGCTTATTCTACCGATGCTGAAGAAGTGGCTCAGTGTAGTTTTTCATTTCAAAAGAGCAATCAAAATATTTTAAGTAATTGTATTTGCACGAAGAATCTTTCAAGGGACACAATTTTCACAAGATTGGTAAATCCTGGTAGGCCCGTAGAATATAATTTTAGAAAGGCTCTATAGCTAAAGAAAAAAAAAATGTAAGGGCAATGTTCCAATACTTTTGCCATGGACGGTGCAATTAAAGGGGATACTTCACCGATTTAAAGAAGCTTATCTGGTAAAATAATTTTAATCCATCCAAAAGGCACTTGCACCATTTGGTTTTTGACAATTTCTCAACACCTTAGTTTGTATTGGAATGTGGAAACAAATCAGATAGGCTTCTTAAAATGGGTAGAGAATCCTCTTAAAGCCAAAATACAGTTGAAGTCAGCCAACTGGCTATAAATAACATTAATGATATACTCACTTGATTTAATAAAAAGGACACAATTGATAAGAGATTTTACATAGGCCTAAATATATAGCCAGTAGATGAGGTACAGCACTTTGCCCTCAGAGCAAGGCCAATTTGCTGACCTGACCTTGAAAAGGCTGGTGTGTATTTTGGCAGGTGGCTGTGGGATAAAAACCTGGGGTTTCTCTGATAAGAAATGTGCGTCTCCGTGTGCCACGTTGTCACACAGAAGAGAATAGCCATAGCAAATTGATCACTCACTCATTTTCCATTGCAAAGTGTAGCATCTGGTCTGAGACATGTCTGGATTGAATGCCTCCCTTGGTTACTTCCTGGCTGTTGTGGCTTTTGGGGCCTCAATTAGAGTGCTGCTCAGGAAGTGGCCATGTTTTAGCTTCATATTGGAATTTTCTGCCTCCTTTGTACTGGTGGCATGCTGGCTGGAGGTGCAGACCATTGTAGAGGTGGGCCAGTGGGCTGGGGGCTTGGGGCCTGATGTCACCGTAACCATCCTGTTTGTGGTGCTACTGACCCATGGCATGATCTGTGGCTATGGGTCAGGGAATCCCAACCTGGCCCTGATGAAGTTCCTGCAAATGGAGACCAACACCCTGCCCACTTTGCTGGCTGTAGCTGCCCAGTTTCTAGGAGCCAACATAGCTCTTTTTGCTGCTGTATATTACTGGAACCTGGAGCTAACGGACATGCACATGATCAAAAACCTGATGGCTAGAGAGTGCAGCACATCCCTGCAGGTATCTCTGCTGCAGGGGTTCTTTACCGAGTGTGTGTGTGCACTCATCTTACACCTACTATATCTGAGCCTTCAACGGAGGTCGGCACTGATCCAGGTGCCCCTTGTTGCAGTCTTGCTCACCTTTCTGTCCCATACAGGTAAGCATCTCATAACCCTTGACAGAGTTCAGTGAAATGAATTAACATTGCACAGAGTATTTATACAATTACATTAAATATGTACTCCACTTGTGTCTATTCTCTCTGTTAAGGCTCCCAGAAGCTGAAATAACAACATGTGACATTCCCATGTGACATTACATTGTTTTGGCCATGTACAGTGCTGCTTGAAATTATGTTAATGTATTTGTTATCATGAAATCTTTATTTAATCAGAACCGGTCTTTTTTTATCTGACATAACAGGTTTATATTTACCAATGCCATATATTGGGTCAGAGGAAATCATGTATGCAATAGAAAAACAAAATTAAAAAGGAATTAGTGCAGGTGCAAAAATAAGTGAACCCCAAGTTGCATTGGTTAAATAATGTAGGTAAGTATAATCAAGTGGATAAATAATTGGGTACCAAATTAACCCTTCGAAGGAGAGATCTGGGCAGGACTGATAAATAGAGATAAGAAATATGGTCAGTTTGGTATTACCCGTACAGGTGAATGCAAAACACACCATACAGAGAGGAAAGGAGATCTCAGAGGACATCAGGAAGAGGATAGTGAGAGCACATCAGTCAGGGGAAGGCTATAAAATCATCTCAAAAAGATTTGAGCTCCATCAGTCCACTGTGAGACGAATCATTTACAAATGGAGAGCGTTTAACATGACAGCAACTCAGCCCAGAAGTGGATGCCCTTCCAAAATATCCCCAAGGGCCACAAGAAAAATAATAAATCAGGTAATTGCTGCATCTCAGGTAACAGTACATGGTTCAACAATAAGAACACTTTACAGTTGATTGTGAATCTATAATTGCACAAGGGGTTCACATCATTTAAAGCAGCACTGTATATAGGCTGATTTATTGTCCCCCATAAGAGCACCTCAGATATTGCAAGTTTGCCATGTACTTCACCTTTTAGTAACTGAATTATAGTAGTAGAGGAAATGGGCTACAACACTGTAGTTTTTTTTTCCAGGCTTTGAATAAGGGACAAAATAGGAAAAAATTTTGTCAGTGTCTAAAACATTGTACTTTTTTATGGTTCAGGCCCATTCCAAAGAGCCTGTTTGACACTTTCAAACAACCTATTCAGCACTCCTACCCATTTCTCTTACATCCTCCTTGGGGACACATCTACCTCAGCAGGAAACATGCTTTTTTTTTAGCATAATGAAGAGACACGAAAATAAATTGCATTTTCCAATTTCGTGTTTCAGCCAGCAGATACACCTCAGCTTACCTGAACCCATCTCTGGCCTATGGTCTCACCTTTCACTGTCCTGGATTCACCTTCTTGGAGTATGCACTAGTCTACTGGCTTGGACCCTTTACAGGTAAAGCACATCAAAATAGTATAAAATTACACAATTAATCCAGGTCCCTCACCATCTGTAAATTGTTTTGATGCAAGCATATTGGTCAAGTGACCTTTTCTTTTTGGCAGGCATGATCGTGGCCCTTCTTTTGTACATGGGCCATATTCCAAGACTTTTTGCCAGGAACTTGCTTTACTCTCAGAAGACTCGTTTCAAAGTGCCAAAGGGGGACCAAGGAGAGAAAAAGAAGATGTGAAAAAATAAAAAAAATAAAAAATAACTATTCATTTTTTATTCACTCTTTAGGAAATAAATACTTGACACTGGAGAGAAAAAAAGGTACAAAATGTATTGCTTGATGTCATATACCTGTATGTACACAATCATCTTTTATAATTTAGGACAACTAGTTCATAATCAACAATAGCCATCCTATCAATTGTATTCAATGAAATGTCTATTTGTGCCTTTGCAACATAGAACATACACCATTCTCCTTGGCTTTACTACAGACCCAAACCAGCTTCCCTGAGTAGCAGAGGAAATGGGCACACAATGAGTACACATTTGCTGGTTGGTGGCAAATATTATCAGCAATAATCATTTATGAAAGCCAACGGAAAATGATGATGATGATAATAATAATAATAATAATAATAATAATAATAAAAAAAATAATACAAAAAATAAATTGCTTTAGAAAAGTTGTACAACCAGTCAATCGTTGTGTGGGTGAAGTGTTGAAAAAAATCATAGGATACATTAGAAAAAAAAAACATTGGGGCAAAAATGATAAATTAGGTCTTTCACATTTTGGGATTGGACAGAGCCAATCACTGCTTACTACTGGAAGGGTCCATAGTGGATTTCAGAGACAGGGATCCATCACCTGCTGTGTTCTTTTGCTGTACTTTAGTAGTAGGGCCTGGATCTGTGACAGAAAGAATTAAGGTTCAATGACAACACTAGCATCTCAGTCAGGTGTCACATCATTCTTGCCTGCATAAGAGTCAATATTCAAAATTCAAAATCTTGCCATTGTCAATGGAATGGCTAGCTGTTTGTGCCAGTTCATAATACAATAGGAGTCATCTAAAGATGTATTTTTTTTATCACTATGGTGTAAAATTCAAACAGAGAACCTTTTTCCTTTGAGTGGGCACACACCTGTTTTGGTAAACTTTGAACTGTCCATACCTCAGAGAAACCACACCCCCTTCACAGGTGTTGCCTATTGAAGTGATGTCACCCAGTCATATATATATGGACTATGTCATAGCATGTATGATAGACTATGCCTTGACAATATGTTGGCACTTTATTAAATAGGCTAAATCAATACAGAGATCAATCCCTGTGTGTGGAAGTTATCGGTTTTCAACAGTAGGGCTGGGAGATAAACCGAAAATGTAATGACACAGATATTATTAATCTCTTACAGACATAATTTTGCCCATATCGGTATGTTAGGTAAATGCATTCCTTCAGGCTGTTTCATTGTGCGCCCCTTTAAATTCAACTGAATGTCCAACAACAAATCACATGTTGAAAGACAAAAATGTTGACAAACATGTTGAAAGAGGGCCAAAACTACGGAGAGTGTGGTATTTGTGCACTGGTGTTTATGAAAAAAATAAAAAAAAATAAAAAAAATAAAAAGAGGTACATGTGATAATATATTGTGATATGGATTTCAGGTCATATTGCCCCACCCTACTCTACATGGACATGATATTTAGGGTTTATTTCCCTGCACCAATAATTGTTTTCACTGGTTTTGACCAGACCTATGTTAACCTATGTTAACACAGGCCCTGTTGTTTTACTGTGAGAGTGAGTCTATGCTGTGTGTTAGCTATATAGATAGCTACAGTGTCCATTCCCATGTTGAAGAGCCTTTTATGAGCCATTGTGAATTGAGTCACACTTAAACTGAAACTGACTGTGTGAAAGCTATACTGTTCTATAGGCTAGAGTGCCATTAACGTTTAATGTGGAAGCAGGAATACTACTGACTTGGCAGAACCCATGTAAACACCATGCTCTGATGATGTTAATGCGAATATGGTGTTTACATCATCAGAGTATGGTGTAAACTATATTCTGATGATGTTTATGCGAGTATGCTCTTAGTTGCAGTAACATTATGTGGATTACTCCGATCAATAGAGACCAGTCAGGACATGTATACACCTTAGTCGCCTTTCTCCAATTGTGAAGAAGTTAGGCATGTGCAGTTATTGGTGCAGGTACAGCTGACGCTCCAAAAGCATGAGAATATAAATCTGAATTATTATAATGAATGATCACTGTTGCCATCTGTCTCGATAACGGAATAAGCCAACTCTTGCAAAGACCCCCTAGCCTACCGCTCATAGGATATAAAAGGCCATCCCTTTTGATTGATAAAACTCCTAGAACCATCTGAAGGCAGCAGGACAGAGAAGTGCGTTTCTTTACTGCAGGCTATAATTTGATCTTGAAAGTCTGTGCGCAATTTCACGCATCTTGTGTAGGTACCATGATATAATCTTTAGCCACTGCTGTGCTCGTGGAATATAATGTGAAGGCAATCAAGTTGCACAGGGCGGTTACATTTGTCGGCTTGCTCTGCAGGTAAAGCCATCGAGCCTGGAAGATGACACTTTCCGAGTGCTATAGACCTATACCTAGATAGAGAGCAACAGCAGGATGTAGTAGTGTCAATAGTTGAGTTACTGTGTGCGCGTAAACATACTGTAGCCATTGTGTATAGTAGTGAGTTGGCATATGTCACCTGGCTTAGGCTGGTTCTCCAGCTGGGCCTCAGGTTGGTCCACCCAAAGACGATGCTCTGAATTATTCAGCAGTGTCTTGGTCTGCCCACAGCTGAGGCATCTCACCACAGTAAAGCGCTTCTTGCCATGTTTCCCTTGCAAGACAAAGAGTGCATAAAGAGAATGAGTCATCCAAAAACACAACACAACACCAAGCATGTTAATGATGTTTTGATTTTGGAAGCAATCGTTTGTCTTTGGTTGCGTTGACTGTGGACAGGTTGACTCTCAGGACTTACTTCTCTGTCTTGATGTAGCAGTTACACCCGGGACGAGCAAAGAGCAACACTTCTTGCATAATGTTCTCTTCACTGAGGGGTCTCTGTAAAAAAAAGATGAGCCAATAACAGACATGTAAAACCCTATTTATAATGAACTAGTATTTCATGGGGACCTAAGGAATTAAGAATCTCCACCTATATATCACATTAGACATGCCCTCAAGCACAAAGCTTCAAACAGTCATTACCACTACACACATTTTATTTTATTTTATTATAGATCAGTGGTCGCAACTTGCAAACCATAAGCAGAGATGATAAGTGCAAACATAGTCAGTTACAACTCGATAACTAGTTATACTTACTGTCTAAGAACCAGACGTCTGGCAATGGTCTTCTGGGTAAAACAGTAAAAGCGAGCCAGTTCCACATTCTCTGGGTTTTGAGATAAAACACAATGGGCAGCCTGCAAAGAGGTACAATGCCATTAGCTAATTAGCTTACGTTAGCTAATGTTTGCTAACAATGTTAGCAGTAATGCTCCGACAACTCCAAGCGAGATGCAGTCAACATTTGCTACCTGATATAGATAGTTCAGTCTTTGATAAGCTTCCTTGTCTTTTAGGTGCCCTGCCATTTTTTCGTAGGGGTTGGAAACATATATCTAGTTGCAATATCACGAGTTCAAAGCAGTTGCCTGTCTGTTCAAAGTGAATCACAGAACGCTACATGTTGAAAGGAGGAAAGGAAGGAGGACACAGATTTCTTCCTCTCGCTTCCTTGGTCCCACACGGGGGAACTGTCTGAATTTCAGAACAGCGCCATCATCTGGCCGAAAATAGACACACTTACACTTGGCGTGCGCGTACATGTACTAATGTAAAAGTGGGCAAGTGTATCCCATTTCTCCAAAAATCGAGAGTACAGTGCGCTTGATTTGCACTTTATCCACACTTGTGCTACGACTGCGGGGGACGGCATTTGGCCAAGTACAAAAACGCGGTTGCCGTGTAAAAGAGATGCACTTAGGCTACAAGAAAACTACAAATCCCATAATCCCTTCTCTCTCTCTCTCTCTCTCTCTCTCTCTCTCTCTCTCTCTCTCTCTCTCTCACACACACACACACACACACACACCCACACACACACACACACACACACACACACACACACACAAGAAACACACAAGTCTAAGTGGAGGACTATGGTGGATCAGGCCCATTATACCTGACTGACATAGAGGAATACACCTAGCAGGTATCGTTCATTCATTCATTCATTCATTCATTTGTTCATTCATTCATTTGTTCATTATTTAATTTTCCAGATTACCTCCAATTTTATGAATTATGATAACTTCTAATCAAAAAAATAATGGAGATATGTTATAGATAGAAGACTTACATTACAAAGCATTTTTCAGATTAGGCTATTATATCATATTGTCTATTTTTGTAAGACTGAAAATGTTAGTTGGAGCTCCTTATCCCTAAAGTGATGTTATTGAATCTACTATATATAATGATATATTTACAGAAATTTTCTTTGATATTGTCTTAATGTGTCACAATGTATTTTTGAACTTTTGTCAATAAAAATACAATTAAAACAATACAAATGGAAAAAAAGGGTGTGGTGTGACTGCTAACTAGAGTATACAGGGTGTAGCATTTTGTATGAGTTTAACCTGATGAAGGTCCATTAGGATCGAGACGTTGTTTAAAAAGCCTACAATAAAGGTGTGTTGGAGCATATAGTGGGTGTGTGGACTCTCTCTCCTTCAACTAACTGTACCCCAGGCCAGCACCCAAGAACAGGATGTCTGCTGTCACACAAGAGACACTAGAGGAACAGGAGCCTGAGACAGAGGTGTAGTGGAGTCACTTCTCCTTCTATGGGCCCCCTACAGTACATACTAGCTGAAGTGACCTCTGGGAGACAGACAGCATCAGAGGACTGTTCAATCTAATGGTCATTACAAGAATTAGAGACATTATGGAGACATTATGTGGACATTAGAGACATTACAGAGACATTAGAGACATTGTGGGGCCATTAGAGACATTATGGTGACATTATGGAGACATTAGAGACATAATGGAGACATTAGAGACATTATGGAGATATTAGTGACATTATAGAGACATTATAGGGACATTAGAGACATGGACACATGAGAGACATTATGGAGACATTAGTGAACTTATAGAGACATTAGAGACATTATGGAGACATTAGAGACATCATAGAGACAGAGACATTAGCGCTCTCTGACAGCCAGATGGTTAATTGACTGATGGGCCGTAGGGAAACTTCTTTGTCTCATCCATTGGGAAA
>OMKL01048483.1:0-20049 GCA_900302295.1 Parasudis fraserbrunneri
AACAGTTGGAATGGAGGCGTGTTTTCACTCTCTAGTTGATTGACTGAGCTGTTGATACAAGGACTAACACTTGACAACAGGTAAATATGAGTTTTCAATTAGATTTGTTTGTGTCTGTAAAATGTTTGTTTATATTGATAATGTTTTCAACTCTGGAATAAAACAGACCTACACTCTGATTTGCCATGGGTTAAAAAAAGTTCCAAAAAGCTTGTTTTCCTACAAAGCTAACTCTTCAAGAATGTATATAAATATATCCCACATGTATATGGTTCAAAACATGGATTGAGGCTTTAACACTTAAAAAGAAACCACAATTCTAATCTGTGTCACTGATGTACAACCTGGAGCTGCTCTATTTACAATGGGAGAATTACTTTGTGAGCTCATAGATTGAACTAGAGTCTGAATCTAACGTTACCCCAGAGACCTAATTACAATGCTTAAATTCAGAGATGTTGTCTTCATATACAGGGAAAACAGGATGAGCGCAGAGTAGAAAGTAGGGCCTGTAGGCCAAATTAGGCCCTCCATTACATTATATTTGCCTCCCCAAAGGGTTCTAGAGAACAAGATCTTCTATTTTGGCTACATGTCAGAAGTGATTTTGAAATATATTGATCATTACCAGGAACAAACATGTTAACAAAAGATCACAGAAATGGTCATTTACTAAAATTATCCATTTCCAGTAACATTATTTGACCCGCGGACCCCCTATTATGTTTCAACCCTCAAAAAATGTGGGCACCCCTGCAATAGAGAGAGCCTGTGTGGAGAAAGCATGTTAGACACATGATTTCATTCAGATCCTTTCACTGGCTTCAGTCTGACATGGACTACTGTATTGATTGGGTATACTCTCAGGGAGGATAAAGCAGGGGGAAATCAATACTGCACCATTTATCTGTGACAGTATTAGTCTGATTGTCAAGATCACTGGAGACTGTAATGAGAGAACATGCACTACCAAATCTCATGATGATGGCAAATAAAAATGTGCTTCCAAGTCAATGTTTTACATCCAGTGTGGCCTACTTTGTATTCTTGAAGTGTCAATAAACTGTGTAGTGTATTAGGCTATAGCGACACTGTATAGTTTACAATACATCTTCAGAGTGCAATATTATTAACCTAGCTGAAACCTCCAAATTAACTCATTAGACCTATTAAAACATTATCAAGTCTGAATTAATCTAATGAAATTGTATCCTAGTGTGTTATTCCTTTGGACTTTATTAAATATTTTCATCACCTTTAAAAGGCTATGTTTGGGTTAAATGTTTTGTGTAGTGTAACTGTGTGTACTTAACATAATTGACTGTATTCCGTAGTTTACAGGATTACTGTACGGTCAAATGAGCAGCGCTCACCTGTAGCTGCTCCCAGTCGAGACAACCTCCTTTATCTGTCTGTTGAGCGCATCCGCTGCTGCCCTTCCTTTCCTCTCCACACTGACATCTGCTGGCAACTGTTCCTCCGTTTTAGCACTACTCTTTCTCTCTTCTGGCTTCTCTTTCTTAATGCTATCTTTTGACTCTTTCTCTTGCACTTTCTCCTCAATTTCACTCTTTTCCACACCGCTCTCGGCCTCGGTGGCAGCATGCTCCAGTTTGGTCCCTGCGCTCCCTTCTCGTGCGCTGGAGGTAGTGGGGCTGGGTTTGGGGATCCAGGGGTGATCTCCCTTTTTCGGAATCGGCCATGGCTTATAATCCTTCTGATACTGGGTTTCGTTGTTGAAAGGGGTTGCTGATGGTTGGTATTCATTTCTAGGTTTGCAGCTGGGTTCTGGGCGCACTTTCCAAGCCTTGAAGTCTTGGCGCATGACGGACCCACTAGAGCCATCTTTGCCTGATGCGGCACCCGCCGCGGGCGGTGCCTTCGCCTCCTGTTCACCGAGATGAGGCTGGGTTTCTATGGCACCAGTCTTCTTCTGACTAGGTTGAGGCTGTGGTGGGAGATGCTGCACATCGGCCACATCCGAGTATTTTGTGAAAACCAAAGGCACCGCGATGTCCGCTTTGTCTAACTCACTCCAAAAGCGGTTAATGCAGCAAGCCCGCGTAATGCATGGCCATGCCATGATCAGTGATAAAGATAAAATAACAAGTGCACCGAAAAGCTCGAATAAGGCTCGGTTGTAGCTTATTGAAGTGCCAAATGAACGTCCTACTCACGACTCGAGGACTGGAAAATGCTTGATCCCTCACCCAGCGCCCACTCAAATTCTGTCCAGTCAGGGATATTCGTCTTTATAGCTCATCTATTCTCTGTTCAGAAATCTCACGAATCTTGGTCAGAAATGAGGTAAAAATCAGCCCGTTCCTTTGCTTCCGCTGGTTAGCTGATCTTAATGAAGTGTAAATTAACTATTGGTTTTGTAGTATGGAGCACATTGCTTGCTGGTTGCGCATCAGAGCGACCCCACCCACATTTCAGATGCTCGAGATGCCCGGGGTCTGCACTGTGCGTTTGCACGGTGAACTATCACCTGCGTCCGTCACCGTCTGACCAGAAAAGAGGGAGGATACCACAAGCTTTTAACCCTCTACTGCCTTGTCGGTGTGGTGCAGAGGGGATCCTCAATTTACAATAGACTACAGTGGCTTCAAGAGGAGAAAATAGGTTAGGCCAGCTGAACAGATCCTCACAGTCTACGTTTAGCTGAATTACACCCAATATTTGTCACCTATGGCTGCAGCAAATCCCCAAAAGGGCTTGATTTATGGCTAGCATTGTATGCGGAACAACAAAACAAAATAAGGCCTGCGCTTTTTCGAATCATGTACGGATGTCTTCTATTAAATGAGCCATCCATCCAGGGACCATCCCTCTTATCAGTGCCTTTTAATCTTCACGATAAATCACCGTAGTCTCGCAAGCCAGATGTATATTGCATGATTTCACAACGCAAAATCACCTCATATTTGCCATCAAGTAGCATAGGCTACCCACAGACCAATTCTAAAATGTGGATGTTGGGGCCCAATGGCCCGGAAGGACGTTTACATTTTTTTTTAATTTGTAGGTAGTGGGAGTGGTTAAGGTTGGGGTTAAGATAAGCGATATCTTTACAATATGGAGCTATTATAGAACGTTTATAAACAACTTTTAAGATGACAGTTACGACGAGTTGCGTCTTTGAAGCTTGGCCTATAAATGAACACCCCCAATGAATCGCTGTTCTTCAAATTATTTTAAACATGCATCGTAAACTCAACCAAATACTTTACCCTTACTCTAGGTTTAAGTTAAATAAATATTTCCCATCTCATGTTTTTATGAATATGGAATTTTTGGTGGATTAAATAATCTATATCATACTGGTCTTCAGAATCCACGTCCACCCACTTTTGAGACTCATTTCTTCATTGTAGTCAACTGTTCGTAGACGGTACCTAGGCAAATTAGCCTAAATATCTCCACTCGCCTATTTTCACGTTTCACAAAATATGCTAGCCATGTTAATGGGGGCATTTACCAAGTTTTGCCATCTTGATTGATTCTCTGGGGATTTAGCTAGGGGGTGTTGTACCTTTGTGGGCTTGTAAAGCCCATTGAGACATGTATTGTGATTTTGGCAAACATATCTGACTTGACTTGATTTAGTTGCTCAAGATAGTCATGCCTTTATCGTGTGCAACAAGTTGATTTCAGAATGCTGATTGTCTCCCCACCCACAATTTCACCAAATTGAAAAGACAATAATTCAGTAATGTAGGGATATATATTTCGCCAGGGATTTTTAACACTTCTGTTCATAATGGATTGCTTGGACTTGAATGAGGAAAAGAAAATCTGTCACATAGTTTTGCTTTATTGGATCATAAATCTGTATGCAAGTGTTCAATTTTCATCATGGTGGCACTTGTAGAGGAGTTCAAACGGCTATGTCCACGAGAGCAACACATTGATTCCCAAAATTAAAGCTTCTCTTCAGCCTTTTTATAGAACTGTTTCAGCATTACTACAAACAACTGCGCCCTCTTGTGAGATTTGCGGTTTTTAGTCAATTATATAGACAGAACAGTGCCATTTACCCAGCCCAATTCGGCTATTATATGGCGGTGGTGGTAATAATAATAATAATAACACACAAAGAAACAAATCAATTGGCCGAACCTCTATTTTATTTAAAACCAAGAAAATAACTGAGTAAATATTATCAAACATAACAAAATTAGGCCAGAAAATACTTTCATAAAGGTCATAATAACATTATAGACAGTTTAAGGTATCTACATATCAGTGCAACTGAAAACAAGTCAGTTACAATTGTTTGAACAAAGTACTGGTCTTCACTCTCCTTGAACTTTTGCATATTACCACTTTTCTTTGACAGAGATCTGCAAAACGTGCTCTATACTACCTTCAGTGACCCCCTCCCTGTTCATATGTAGTGTTTAACAAAGTGATGTTTTCCCACATTAAAAATCCACGTGTTAAGACAGACAGCAATTTGATTGCCAAACCACCAAGGGTAACCGCACCAGCATTTCCAATCAACATACTTTATAAGGAAAAATCTCAAATAGTCAAATTAGTTTTTGGTTTTGTGTACTCACCTAGTCATGTTTTGCACTTTCCCTAATTTCTTGTTGTCATTATTCTGACTTGCAGGAGAAACAGCAACAATGTATTGTGGTTGCTATAGCTTACCTGATGGCACTGAAATATGGAGAAGCGGCTGCTTTCTGCAGTATACAAATTACAAAGACAAGCAAAAGAAAAACCACAAGGTGTTGCAACCTCCATAATGCAAACAAGATTTTGTTAAAATATTTGTGAATGAACTATACAGAGTTGTCAACCTGCCGATAAATATGTGCATTTTGTCAGGGAAAGAGCAATCTGATTCTGTGTGTTTATTTGAGATGCATTTTAAATGTCCAAGTGTAAATGAGATTAGAATATTCATATCTGGAAAAGAGACATGCATGCCAATGAAAGTTATTAAGGGGTCCATGAATGAATTACAATATATCCAAATTCTGGTATCTGAGACATAATTCTGTAACTTTTGGGTGAACTTTAAGATGAACATATGTTACGGGTACATTACATGAAATGTTGCATAAATTTGTTTCATTGATCGCCATACAATTCTAGAATTTCCTCACCAGTTTGATAGTACAGAGCACATTTTAAAGACCTCAATCGATTTAAATCCTAAATAAATGTATGTGATGCATTCACAAGGTGCTAGGGCTGTCACTTTTTCCAAAAATCAAGTTTGAAGGAATCCAACGTAAAACAGTTTGTTCGAATCAATTCAACTTTCATGAACTAATCATAATCCTCGATTATAATGTGCTCTTGCTGCTCCTCTTCAGCAGCCCCATGCCTTTTCATAATCACAAGCAATCCCAAAACAATTATTCATGTCATCCAGTTTGGATAGTTTGGAGTCGCGAACAAGTGAGAGGCCTTGCGCACGAGAGAGACAGAGCTGTGGCTGCAGGCAGACAAAATTGATGAAGGCACTCATTTAGTGTCCATACAATTTGGTTATTCAGCACAGCAGTGCCTGACTGGCTACTAGTCTGCTGTCTTCCAGTGTGTGCTCCAGCTCATTTTGGGCAGAAAGGGGAGGCAGCCAAAATAGTTTTGGGGAGCATACAAGGCACCTCTTGTTAGTTAGTAAACACAAATGCCACCTTTTGGAACATGTTACTTTTAGCGTGATTACATTAAGGGACACTAGAAAGCAGACAGTGAATGCAAGGGCTAGCTGCACTCCCAATTTTGAATGCAAACACATCATTACAGTTCAAACATTTAGCGTTTCACCAGGGTCGAATGATAGTTCAAATTTCAAACAAAAAGTGACAGCCCGACAAGGTGCGAAAGGTAATGTATGGAGGGAGAATACTTTAATGATTGACATCATATCTAATTTGATCTAGTCCTGTTAACAAGCAGACATTTAAAGCTCTTGCAGAGACTCATTCTGTCTCTATCTTATGATATCACCACAATGTCCACCTCCGCTGATGGCTCAGAATCGGCTTCAACTTCAGCATCAGCCTCAGGCTCATCCTCAGGGTACAGTCTGCAGTATTTGTCCACCATGACATCTAGGTCATGCTTGACGTGCGCGTTGATGTTTAGCAAGGCCAGACTCTTGCTCCGGTGCTTGGCAGGTGTACTGTTAAGGTAGGTCTGCAGACGTTCACTGGCTGTCTCAGAAGTGCTGTCCTCCAGCTTCAGCACGGGAAGTGTCGAGAGAACCTTGAGGAAGGAGTTCACATTGGGAAAGAACTTAACATCTTGAAGCTGAAGGGTTTCGTGGATGGTGGTAGGCAGACGCACCTCTTTGCCTCTGTGCTTCCACTTGATTCGCCAGCAGTGAAGTTCCGCAGGGAGTGTGTCTGGGTTGGGGAGGTCATTGCGGTAGACATCTGCGTGGCTCTCCTCAGAGGTGTTGAACTTCATTTGACCCATGATGGCAGGGACCAGTGAAAGGCATTTGAGGGCTTTCAGGTTGTTCTCAGAGAATATGTCCTCCACTTCCTGGATGATACCACGTACAACAGGGATGGTAACATATTCCTTGAAGTACGCCTCCGCCTGGATCTCACCCACATCAGCTGCACGCTGTTTCCGAAGAAACAGCCTAGGCACGGTCATGCAAATCTTCATTGAAGTAGCCAAACTCACAGCCTCCTCAAACCAGAATTCATGATAGACATCAATGTTATCGATGACCTCGTTCAGTGAATGCAGGACAGCAGTTAGGCTATTGGCAGCGAAAAACACATCAAGTGTGTCCCCTTGCAGATTCCTGCCAAAGGCTCTGGTGAAAGAGAGGGCATTCTTTAAGATGACAATGGTGACGATTATCTCAAAGTCTGCAAGGGTCTCAGCAATTGAATAGGCATCTGCTATAACAGCATCAGTAAACTTTCCGTTCTCATTTCCCCGAATGCTATCCATGCATAGCACAAGGGACTCCAGCATGTCTACCATCAAGTCAAAGACATTGTGCTGTTCTGTCCAATGTGAGCCACAGGCTTGTTTCAACTGGGTTGCTTTCTCATCAGTTCCCTGGAAGTAAGCAGAGATAGAGTTCTCGAGCTCATGCCGAGTGTAAGGCATTGTCCAAAAGAAAACATCCATCTTCCTCAGGGTTGCCATGACAACCTGCACACTGGGGAAGCTTAGACTGTTGGCCAGGTGGATGTTCAGTGCTGTATTGGAGCAAGGCATGTTTAATGCCATGGGATACTTCTCCATCAGCATTATCGCCACAGCTCTCATCTTGGTAGTGGAGGTCCCAGTTGCCTTGTGGGCCTGTCCACGGCAGTCCTCCATGCTCAGACTCCAACGGTCTGTCAACTGGGCCTCCAGCCTCTCTACCAGGGAAGCCTCATTAGCTTCAAATGGGAGGAAATCCAGAAACTCCTCCCGAAGAATGTTGTTCTGGTTCACATAGCGCAAGAAGATGGGCAAGTGTTTCCCGTCAGCAAATTCAACCAGGTCACCTGTGACTAGTGAGAAGAAGCGACTCTCTCTCACTTCCATGAGTATCTCCTCTCTCACCGTGTTCTCACAGACATCAAGGAGCTGGCTCTGCTGGGTCGCAGAGAGATACTCCGTGTTCACAGCTGTCGACTCAAACCGCTTCCTCAAGGCCTCATCTCCTGCGTTCATACGATAATCCAGAAGGGCCTGGAAGTTAGTGTGTCCTTTCTCTGCTTCTAGTGGCTTGTTGGTCTCCAAAGGGATATTTTGTTTCCCCAGCATGACAACAACTTCAAACAAGGATCTCAGGTAATCACGGAACTCCTTCTCCTCAGGAGACAGTTGTGGTTCATCCTCATTTGTGCTGCCGCTGTCCTCCACTGCTGCACTATCTTTCTTGGAATGCAACTGTTCAATAGAAGACGCCACTGTGGAAAGAGAGGGAAGATGTTTGTATTGAAGACATACGGATACAAAAAAACAACTCAGGGGACACATTTCCAATTTACTTACATCTTCTTTCCTTAATCCTCCTTATATCTTCTTCAGTCTGGAAAAAAACAACAAAAAAACATTGTTACTAGGAGAAATAAATCAGGCAGAAATTAATGCAAGTGGTATTTGGAGTAGGCATAAGGAGCGATGAAAGATTTTTTATATTTTCATACCAGTTCTTTAATCCGCTTACGATGGCGGGTATGAGGATTTCGGAGATGGCTTGTTAAATCGAATATGGTTGGAATGGCTGTATCCTTCAGTACTGTTCTGTAGGGGCTCTGAAAAACAACAACAGCATTTCATCATTAGAACATATTAGAAAACACAGGTGCCGTGTCCGAAATCCCTCAGTACCTACACAATCAGACAGAAGCAATTAACCCTACGACCCACACTCTATGCTTTTAGAACCGAATGTTCGCTAGGTTCACTTAGCAGGTCAAAATTAATCCTACTGTGCAGTAGGGAAGTTACGTTTTTGTCCTGCCCCTTGTCATGGAAGGGGGAAAAAATCACAATGCATGTTATTAGTGTCAACAGTAGCAATATGCAGCATCTAATTTGGTTGGGCGTTCATCATTTGTGATCAACAGACAGAACAGTTAATCTATTTACACTTGAAAGGCGCATCGTCTGCATGGGGATTTAAATTGTCTGCTTCCATGATTGTTTTGGTTGTAGAGTATGTCAGTGAAGTCACACCTTTTCTTATAATTTTTGGGAATAAAGTGTAATTCCACTTCCTAAAAGTAGCCGAAGCATACTTGATAAAACCCAGAAGATATCCGGGGATTTTAAGATTACTGATGGGGTGCTCAAAAAAATTCCTACTAAACCATCAAAAAGTTAAGAATGCTGAACCTCCATACTGAAATGTCCATACTTGCTCAGACACGGCAAAGCGTTTTTTTTGGTTGTTTTTTTTTTTGGCAACCAAGACCAATACCGAGAGCCATGTCAAACATGTAAGACATAAAAATAAAATAAAAAAAAAGACTCATAGCGGCATGTCAGATCTCTTTAAAAGGCCCAATCCATAATTTTTTTGACCATATGAATGTGGGGTGTATTCACACATATTTTTAAAGAGTTTGATCTGCAGATGGAAAATAATCTATTTGGAATTGTGTTAACCCTTGGTCTGGGTATCGGCACTGATTACCAGATTTGATTAGACTTCGATTCATAAGGTCCCGCTTCGATTAGATTGCGATTCAATATCGATTCAAGTACATTTGATGGCACTGGTTTTAAGGGGCCAGCATCTGCCATTGTTGTCAAAAGATGTAATGTCAGCAGTTCAGCAGAAACATGGCGCAAGGCAAACTAGAGACATCTGCCAGGCAGGAGGCATGCTAGAAATAACGTTTAGTGCAAATGTTCACACATCCACTGAAAAAAGGCATAGATTAAAAGATTGATCTCAGAATTTTAAGAATTGATATTGGATTGTTCAAATTAAACTATTCAGTATAGATTATTTCAATATTTTTACCCGGCCCTAGTTACCCCATTGTAAATCTGAATATATGATTGGGCTAGCAAAACTGCACTTATGGGGGCGAAGAAGCAATTCTTTTTTGACATTTTTGAAAGAGTGAAATCATACCTACAAAATGATGTACAAGATACAAGAATAATGATTGAACGTCAAACATGTAACCACGGAAACTAATACGACCAGGGTGCCACATGTCCAAACTCTCCAATTTGGCCCCTACTTGCACAATACTTTTCCCCCACTAAACATATTTCTTAACTGTTGCTTTTCTATAGCCTATAAAATCATTCCCATTCCACAGTATTTATCTTTCCCCTATATATATCTCTCTCCGGCTTACTCCATTTCTTGACTATTTGTAACCAGTCTCTTCATCTCACTGAAGGACAGGGAACCCTCTGAAAGTTTGTGTGGGGAGGTGTGAACACAATAATCAAACTTATGCGCACTAATGCCTATGGTAGGGGAAACACTAGAAAGTTTGGTTCTTTTGTCAACTGCCAATGTGAGACAAAACTGAACCAATAAAAACAACAAAAGTAACAATTTCACTTCTGATTCTGACCATTTCAAACAAACAGGTGGGAAAATGCCCTAAGCCTATACTGTTGAGTAAAACTAATGGATCAGAACTTTATCGGCTGATCATTTAAGTTCAGGACTCAGTAGTGAAAAAGTAGCATGGTGCACCCCTACTTGGGTTCTGGACCCTAGGACTATGTCAGTTACTTACTGTTTTGCACACCATAGCTGGGTCAAAGTGTTTTGCACACAATCTGTAGTGCTTGTTCAGTTGGTCTGATGTTTTCATCTCTAGATCCGCCCTGCGACAGTTCTCCACCCAGATTCTGCATCTGCAAACACAAAACAAAAACAGCTTTGTTTTACCCGACTTTGGGAAATCAATGATAATAAAGCCTCGACAGCACTAGGTAACTACAAAGTGTAAGTCCAACAGAGATTTGTAAATACAAGTTTAGCCTAATTAGAACTTGTAGTGATCAACCGATCTATCATTTCAACGGAAAATTGTAGAAATTAATTTAAATAAAATACTATAAAATAATACAATGAAATTTGAAAATGTAGGCCTTCCTTGGCCCTCCGGTCAACCTATGTGTGAAGATGTATCCAAGTTGGATCAGAACTGTAGGAACAACAGCTGGCGCACAAACACACAGATAGGCAGACACGTGGACAGGAGCGATCGCAATACCCCTTTCGGTTTGCTGATATATCGGGCTGATATTGGCTATTTTTTAAATATAGGTATCAGCCCGCTGATATTACCATCTTTTACAGGATCTAGAAAGCGATGGTATCATATGAAACTAGAAATCGCAAGGAATCCATTGAAGAATCACTTCATGCTAACTTACCTGGAAATGGGGCTAAATAAGGCTCCAAAGTTCACAGATCTTTTGAAGGGAAAAATACTGCAATATTTTTATATCCAATTCCTAGTACAATTATAATATTAGCAACTCTAAACCTAGCTGTAATCAACCAGCTATGCTAGCTAGGTAATATAGCTAACATAAGTGAATATCAGCAATTTTGTGTCTCATTTGTTATTTAATTGTTGTATTTTATCAGATGCAAAAAAAATGAAATAAATCATTATGTCTGCTTTAGATCAGTCATTGGCCGCCCTGCTCTCCAAATATCGGCAATTGAAAAACCCATATTGGTCTACCACTAGTCAGAACTAGTAAGTGGAAGCACCAGCACCGTGCAAGAGGAACCAGCTGTAGACATTCACACCAGCAACAACAATTTCCTGTTTGATTTTAAAGCACATTTCACACAGGGCTACAACACACTTTACAAACAAGAATAAAATTAACATGAATTGAAAAGCAAACCAGCAAACAAAACAGGAAGTTGATGGTAGCAACACTGATGGCAACACGGCAGTGGTGTGGTAGTAGAAGGGATGGGTCCCACAAACCTGGCTCTATTCTGACACTAGTTCAAATGGTCAAAAAAAGCCTAGCTGACAGGAAATACATTTTGGTCCAAGCCGGTCCCTGGCAACGCAATTCCACTGAGACCTTTTCAAACTTGACAACATAAACATTCTAATTGGACCAACAACTGTATTTCCTGTTGCAGTGCTACAATGATAATAATAATAATCGTATACTCTTCATAATTCTAGTTGTGGTGGTGATACACTGGTCAATGTTTTGGGCACAATGATAGGGCAATGTGTTTTCCAACAGTAAATTAAGTGAGAAGTGGGGGGAATATATAATAGAATTGATCTGGGCAACAACAGGTTGCCATTCAATCAGTACAAATATGTGTTTGCTCCGCTTGTCCAACATTGCCCAAAAAGTTGACCAGTGTATCAACCTTAATAGTAAAGTGAATAGAAAAAAAATTCAGACAGATAGCTTATAGGCAAAGTTAGCGTTATGTTAGCCATGCTTGCAATTACACAAACGTTAGCTGGTACGGCTACATTGAGATTGCACTTTAAGGATAGGTTCACGTTTTTTTTTAACCCAGGCCCTATTCAAACATCGTCTGGCATGATGTTCACTAGTACATGGTATAATTTCACTTGGCAGTGAGCAATGTGCTGCATCCTCTCGCCAGGCTCCAATACAATCCAATGAGGCAAGTGTTTCCGCCTTCAAAAACCATGAAACATGTCCTTTTCAAAAATAGGAAGCTCACACAGTATAAATAAAATTAGATGTCTTCATATGTTCTACTGAGGAAATGGTTGCAACTTAGACAGCACGTGTGAAACTCATAATATTTGATGCACGGTTTGCAACCATTTCCTCGGTGGAACATATGATGACACATCTGATTATAATGTGAGGTTCGTATTTTGGATAAGGGCATGTATCATGGTTTTTGAAGGCTCAAACACGTATCCTTTTGGAGTGTACTGGAGCCTGGTGAGAGGATGCAGCACAGTGCTAGGTTTCTCGATACTAAGGTGATCAGTGAAACTATTGCTTGTACTAGTAAACAGCATGCATTAAAATATTTAAATAGGGCCTGGGTTAAAAAAGAAAAGAAAAGGGAACCCATCCTTTAAGCTCATTTCAACAGCATAGCTACATTCATTGTACCGACTGTGATAGCGTAGGTTAGCTTTGTAACGTTAGTGATGTTAGCTAACGTTAGTTAGCAGCTTAGCGTTACATGGCATGCGTAACACTGTTAATAACAGCCAGGGACCAGCAAACAATAACCCTAACGTTACTATAATATGACGCAAAGTCAACTTTAGTTGGCTAATATTACCGCTAACAAATATCGTTACTAACGTTAGCCAAGAAATTGTAATATTTTAGTTCTCAATGTTATAGTTTTCATGCATTACCTTTCAGGGTCCCGTGGAAACCGAAAAAATGCCAAATCTGATTGTGTGCTCTTCCTTGTGCAATTTGGAGCCGCGCAAAAATTCGGCATTCTTCATATACCGCTAGCAAACGTTAGCTTGATAGCTAACCTTACCAAACAAACTTGTAAAGCAGCGTGAAATATAACGTAAACGTACTTGTTCAAAAACCTATTTTGTTGTCTTGCTGACTGAAATAATTGTATACATGAATCTAAGGTCTTCTTATATAAAGTTATCGTTACCTAAAAAAATAATTGCGTTCACGTTGAACATGCGACAACGCTTCAAACGTGGAGCAGCATCAAGACAAGCGAGCAAGATAAAATAAGAAATTGAATTTCCGGTGATAAATAGTAAACACTTTTCAAAACAAAAGTTTTTAACAATTCTATAGTACAAGGTTTTCTGAGTAAGATGTATTATGAAACATAAAAGAAAATTATTTATAATAATAATATTTCATTTTCATAGCTTTTTATATTAAACCACATAGCACAAACATACTAAGAGATTCATTTATTCAACAGCAAACAGCTCAAAAGAGAAGACTCTTATACAAAGTGCATACCAAATGATTTATAAGGATGTCAACTTGCACAAATAAGTATAGAGCCATTACAGCTAAGAGGTCACCTCTGATGGCATGTTGCTGCAGCATACCACAGACCTGCTCTAATGGGCTGCTCCATTTCAACAGTTATACAGTATATATGGGACTGTTTAACACTCAAAGAGCAGAAATCTCTGGTACAGAACATAAACCAAATTATTACAAAAGCTCTTCTCATGCACCAAAAATAACAGTTGAAACCTATATCAGCTTGGAAATCATTTCTGGTCGCCCTGTTAGCCTGTTCTAATGGACTTCTCCATTCATCACCCAAGAAGTGGGAACATTAAATGCTCAGAGCAGCAGATTCCAATAACATGCACCAAATGATTCATGAATTTGATGATTAATTAATTTGGTACATGTATTGTAGTATTTTTCTTAGTTTTGACAGGCCTATATGTGTATGTGGCCTATGGGCTGATCAACTGGCTCAAGTTAGCTACAGTAAAATGGCACTAGAGGTGACTTCTACGCTAACATGGAGTGAAACTCATTTGTTTGGGCATAAGGCTATGAACCAGATTCTCCTGATCTGAGCAGTCTGAACAGTTCCATATATTTAGTCCATTAGGGGATGAATAGAGCACTGCAATAGAGTTAAATTTATATATACTAACTTGATTGTGGACATTTTAACCCTCCCTTAACATTTAGTATGTGTTTTTTGTCTGAACCATCAAATGTTATTTCTGTGTCACCTATTTCTCCTGCATTGACCAATACTTCTTGAGAAGTCTTTAAGTCAGACAGGTGATGTACAGCGATGAGTAACAAACCAAAGCTTGCAGGATATCAATACCCCATCACAGGGGTTGGAGGATATGGAGGCTTGCAGGTCAAGGATGGTGAGGTTGTGGATGGCAGCGTTGCTGCAGTGTTGGGTCTCAGAGTAGGTATGGGAGGGGGGGTTCCAGGACACTGGAATCTGGCTTGGGAAGCTGATCTGGGGTTGACTATGTGTGTTGGCAGGTGGATTGTTGGGTTAAAAGATGGTTGGGAAGTCTTGGAATTGGATTGGAAATACTTTATTTCGGCTTCATGACCCACAAGTACATCACAGAAGAATTAATATCAACATTTACAGCAATTTGTAAGCAATAAAGGCAGAGGCTTCATAATTAGTGAGAGAGTCTATTGTCCATGATCCTTACAAGTTGTACCTCGTTGTAAAGGTGACTAATCAGGCTTTCCAACGATATGAAATACAATATCAATTGGTATTATTAAAGGGGAGGAATAATCGACCAAAATAACGTTTCCAAACTTTTTTTGAGGAGTTTATTAGCCTTGGATAGACTGAGGAAATGGGCATTATATAACCATGGGGGAGTGGCTAATTTTACTATGCCATCCTGGGCACAGGATTGGCTGGCTGTAAGGTAGACAAATGTTCAGGTAACTAATGCTGGACAGGATGTTACCCAAAGTGCAAGCTTTGAAGCTGTGTGCTAACTCATATAACTAGAGTTACATTTGTAACCACTGTTATCTGGTGTAGAAATAGGCTGTTTTTAAGTATTAGTTTAATGGAAGTGGGCCCTGTACTATTATTGCTTGCCAGTCTTTAAGACAAGAAGACAACCATTTGCTGGTCCCTGAGAACAAAAAGTTTGAGAAACACTGCCCTCCGTGATACTTTTTTGTTGTTATTGCATAGGAAAAAGATGTACCTGGTTAGACTACAGAATAAAATATTGCCTCCTTTTACAGTCAAGTTTCATCTTACTTGCTGGCAAATTGGAATGCTATGCTTTATACCTTGCAGACCATGATATAAGGCAGGGATGGGCGACTTTGATGGTGGTGGGGGCCAAAAAAGTCAGTTGTCACATCGACGGATATGTGTGTAAGATTTTTGATAATTTGAAATGAGGACAGTGTAGACGAACCATTCAATGGAATTAGCGAGAGATAAGCAGTGAGAATGCACCTTTGCTTCCTTTCTGGTGTGGACGTGGGTTATTTGTGCTCTGTCTTTATGCGTTGTCTGCAAAGGTACAAAGTTAAGTAAAACACTCGGATTTACTCTTTAAGTGTAACAAAACTGGACTGTAATGATGTGGTCAAAATGACTTGTGAGGTCAGAGTAATGAGTTGGAGAATTAAATTACATTCTTATTCATATTATTCTATTACAGACATCTTAGTCACAAACAGGTGATTGTAATCAAATAGCAGGTGACTATTATTAAATGACAACCATGGCCAATGATCTGTGGCATTGTGCCATATTGTATTGACAAATAATGTCATGAGAATACTTTGAATTAAATGTAATTTGTATGTGGTTGAGTCTACATTGTCCTCATTCCAAATGATCAAAAATCTTATAAATAGCACAGTTAAATCTTACAATTGTAGCTTGAAAGGAATATTTCACTTTAGTAGAACTGGTCAAAAATCAGTAGTCTTTCCTCTATCTAAGGACAAGTAAGCTAGTGACCACTGCTGTCGCTGTCGTCCGCTGTCAACACCACCATTCCTCCCAGGTGTCAGGTTCCTCATTCACTTATGTTTATTTTTGGAACCAAATCTAAATATCATACTTCTGAAGTATAAACTATAAAGCTATATTATTCTGTGTAATGTCTGTGTCAAAGGTACTTGTTTTTTTGTTTTTTGTTTTTTTAGCTAATGTTGCCATTTTCTAATTATCAGTAAAGGAACTATTTATTATTATTATTTAGGTGTGGTTTTACCAACTGTCAACTCATCACAGAATGTTTCGAATCTTTCTTCCAGCAAGGCAGCACTAAGCCATGGTTAACCACTCCCCACAAATTCTACACAAGGCAAAGATACACAGCACACTCAAACTTACAACAAATTTACCGGATCTGCTTTTATTTTTCAAAGGTAATAAATCTGTAAAGAAACATCAAATGGCAAAACAAACACATACCTTTGACTCAGAATTGTCTGTTTTATTTAAATCTGTACAGCAGTAGTTTGTTTATACTACTTAAGAAGTATATTTAGACTAGGTCCCCAAAATGAATAAAAGTGAATCAGGAGACTGACAACTGGGAGGAATGGTGGTATTGACAGTAGATAACAGGGACCGCAGTGGTTGCTAGCTTACTTGTAGATGCACTTACATGGAGGTAAAACTGCTGAAACTTGACAAGTTCTACTAAAGTGAAATATCCCTTTAAGCACAAAGAGGGAATAAGAGAGAGAGAGAGAATGACTTAGAGCAGATTTTATGATTTGAGAATATAGAAATATTTATTATCATCACCTATCCATTTAGTTTTTATAGTGTAACATTTGGCTACTTAAAAATAATTGAACGTACACAGAGAGAGAAAGAGAGAGGGATGAGAATCTCATTGAGACAGAGGGAGAGAATCTCATGCTCAGCTCCTCCCATTCCTCACTTGGAGCTGGAAAGCAAACTAATACCACAAAATCAACTCAAATGAAAACTAAAGTGAACTTGGCCTGAAGACTGCTCCACAATGAGCTGCTCCAGGGTTAGTTTAACTGTTTTAGGGCCAGCTTAGTTAGCAGCTAGTTTAGGTTATCACTGTGACTTGGGCATACAGGGATGGATGGTGATCTTGAGGATGCAAAGCATGTTAGACGCATTGGACCCGTTGACAGTCACTTTTCATCTGCATGTTTTGCAAATTGGATATCCAACTTCAGCAACCTCCTGGTCATTTTTTAGACATCCACAATGCTCCCAACACTACCAATTTAAGACGCTTTTTTGGCGGATATAAGGCTGCCATGTTGGTAACGTCAGATATCTGAAGCATGACAAATCGGGGCACATCTCAAAACTCCCAACTTCCCAAGTAGCATTTAGACTTGAAAGCTCACGTGATGTTTCCTTCAAGTGGTAAGCTCATAGCTACCATCTCTCCAACATGACGTGAATGCAGCATAAGCACAACATTCCAATTGAATTAGCAAGTAAGATGCAACTGAACTGGAAAACGGAAGCAATACTTGGTCTAATAGGGTCATAGAGTGAGCACTCCCTATCTGCACAATACAGCCAAAGTGTTCACTCTGCTACCGTGCCATTAGAGGCAAATTCAGAAAACTGTTTTGTACCTAGAAGACAAAACTACTTCTTCCTCATTTGAGATTCAGTGGTGGTTGGAACACTGAAATTTCAGCATTACTGTCACTTCGTGGAAAGAGTGATTGGGATCTGTAACGTCTTTAAAGAATAAATCAGAGCTTCTAGGTAGCAGTGTACACATGAGAACAGTCAATTGCCCCTACAGATGTTGCAGAAAAAGATTATCTGCACACATGGCGTTGGGCCATGAGGAACTGGATTTTTCAGAAGTGCTCACTCTATGTATCTGTATGAATCATCTTTTTCCAATGCAAACAAACAATGGAGGATGAGCTCTGCTCACCTGGCTCAGTCTTTGCCAAGGTGCTGAAGGAATCAATGAGTCCAAACTGAATGAAGAAGATTTCCGCACACTTAGATCCATGCAGTGTTTCACTTTATTAAGCAAACTTTCGGTCAATCAGACCTTCATCAGAGCATACATAGCTCAACAATGGACAGGTAGGTAATGGCAGGCTGTATTAAGTATGGCTGCCCCCATTAACGATTTCACTGTCCTCCTAATCTACCCCACAATGCAAATCATGTAACACATCCTCTATTGCTTTTATTTAGTATTAGCACTAACATTAGTCAGAGGATGCGAGGCCCTTTGCATTATGGCATAGATAAACATCTTTAATGGCTTCAACCATGGGGGCAGCATACTTAATACAGTCCACCATTTAAGTAACCAATCCCATTCTAATCATTGGCTGTATGCAAAACACCTGTGCTCACCCTGGTAGTAGAAGCTCCACTTCTTGGGAATTGTAGTTTTTTGTTTGTTTGTTTTTTAGTTGTTGTTTTTTTGTTTTTGTTTTTTTGTTCTGAGAGGAGTACTGTGAGGCATACCAAAGGAAGCCATACAAAAAATATATAATAATACATAGAGGGTGGGACACAGTGAATATAAGAAAACATATACAATCATTAAGTACCTTATAGTAGCACCATACATAATATAATATAGATCTAGATAGATCTCCAGATCTATAAGAAAAATCTATATCATGAATAGAACAGCAGTCTATGGGAAGGTATCAGGTGAGAGCCATCATAAACCATAGAGCCCATAATCTACACTAGAAATAAAGAAACATCCTGCATTACAACATGACACGCATATCAAAATCCTTGATAAGGCCAGTAGGCTGAAGTGTATCTAATGTGTCAATCCAATAGAGCTCCCTCTGGCATATCCTTCTCTCCATATCTCCCCCTCTTGGCAATTCAATGTGTTCAATGCCCTGAAATCGTAAAGAGGAGATTGGGTGTGAGAAGTCATTGAAATGACGGGCAACAGGATAGTTCACATCATTATGCCTGATGGAGCTCACTAATCCTTTGTTTTATCATGTGTGTAGTTTTACTAACATAAATCTAATCACGTGGGCATCTTAATAAATAGATAACATTTTCAGTACACAGTGGTGTAAAGTAAGTATTTTTACTAAAAAAATTTACTTAGGTACTTGTACTGTACTGAGTATTTTCATTTTAGGGAACTTTGTACTTTTACTCCACTACATTTAAAAGGAAATGCAATACTTTTTACTCATGACTTACTGGTTAATTTGAAGTAAAAGATTTTGCATAGAAAACATGGCAAAAATTTATGAAGATAATGTATTTTCAGTTTTGAAGCCAAGCAAGAGGACGTAATCAGAGCCAGCGCAACTGGACCATATACGCATACACATAAATGGAGCAAGGATTGAATGCTCCCAAACACTGGAATACACAAACATCATATATAATATGTACTAGCATAATTTTGATGGAAAGTGAAGGAATTGTGTACTTCCACCACCACTGTCAGTACTGCATGTGATAAAACCCTTAACAGTAAATCTCTTTGCCTGATCTTGGATGTCGAAAATCTTAAGTTTCCCATGCACTGTGGCACTGATCACAATTGCCACATGAATAATTCCCATCTTTTAGAGCTTGATCACAATCTTGGCACACACCAGCTTATTGCATAGGTTAGGCCCAAATCTATAGAAAAAGAGAGGGGCATCCTTGAACTGCTGTGCTAATGCTGGATCAGAGGCCAAAATGGAGCAATATATTAAGGATGTTCTTGAAGATATAGGCCTAGGGGGTGTGAGTGATGATGCAGGAGATAGTAACTAACTATCAACACTAAAGTGAAACACTGCATGGATCTAAGTGTATACAAACACAAAGAAATGTACCATGTAGGGTACATGATAAGGCACAGACCTGGCAATTCCACAGGAACATGTATGGGAACACACATTGCTCCAGTTTAAGTGCTTTTAATTGTAATCTGGCAGATGCTCTTAACATCAGAACTTTGACCACAGGACTCAGTAACTTGGCTAATGGCTATGCATCGATTACATTACTGGCGAGTATTTCAGTATTTCTCTCTACATTTGTAATCACTTTAATGTGTCCTTTCTCTCCCCATCTTATTCTCTTGGTCTCCTAATATTCACTCAAATTAGACTCAACCCATCAGCATGCAGAATCTGCGCCAATGTACCCCAGCTTGCGCCCTC
>OMKL01048484.1:11570-23870 GCA_900302295.1 Parasudis fraserbrunneri
GGGGGGGGGGGGGGGGGGGTGCGCGTGCGCGCTTAAGTAAAAGGTAGGACAGAACAGGGGTCCGTCATCTGGAAAACTCCCTCGGCTTTATCAACGGGAAACCCGCGAGCAGAAGTGGGGTGGAGTGGTGCAGAGACTGGGCACAGAGGAGCAGAATACTGCATTGAGCATCTCAGAGGAAAAAAACAGTGAGTATTTCTGAGACTGCATTTTATCCTTAAATGTCAGATGCAGTATTGTCTGCAGTCAGCTATTTTCTTGCAGGCAACCAACCAAACACCAAAATATGATTTACATTTTATAGGACAACTTATTTGTCATTGTTATTATGTATGTAACACTGACAATAAAGCTCGCCACTCATAAGTAGGCTACAAAATGTGTCAAATGATATTGTGATGAAAAATGCTTGGGCTAATGTGTGAACCAGATAGTGGTTATGTTTTGAAGATTGCAAGCTGCGTCTCTCCCATCTGCAGTCAAGTTTCAGGCAGAACTTTATGTTGCGTGTGTGTGCGTGTGCGTGTGCGTGTGCGTGCATGCACGCGCGCGTGTATGTGTGGCTGTGAGCTGCCTGTTGCACACCCAGATCTCACGTGTATTGTGAAGTAGTACATTTGCATCATTCATTGCGTACAAACACTGGGATAATGTTAACATGAGCCAGGCACACACACACTCACACACGTGCGTGCGCACACACACACACACACACACCTCTTCATGTTGAAGAAATTGTCATCTATGCAACTGCTCAGGGATGTTGTGTTTTTCCTTAGTTTAGTGGTGCAGTCACTAGTTTGACCTTCTCCACTAACCAGATATTTCTTTTCCTGTTATGGGCTGAGGGCATGGTAGCCAGATGGAAGCAGTTGATCTGCTTAGAGAGGTTGATGTGAAAGGACCATTACCTGGACCAGAGCAAATACACACACTTAACGCATACACACAGACACACACACACACACACACACACACATTATGCATGACACGTGTGCACACACGCGTGAACACACACAAAGCTCTGTGTAATGCGCTGTTTACCGAGCAGCGATCTCCTGACTGAAGACTGTGCACCTGCTGCACTTTGGGTTATTAGATGGTCAGTGTGATGTGTGAGTTATGTATTGTGTGTTATTTAATGTGTGTGTTATTTATTATGTTATTCTTTGAAGAATGGTTGGAGAATATCTTGGTGAAAGCCAAAGTAATTTCTTTGCTGGTAGACTGTATGTTAGATCGCACTGTCACATTTGAGTGAAGAAAGTTTCAAACTGTTGTCCTATTGGCTCTCATTGGCCCACGAATCTAACAGAGAGTAGCTTGTTATCTTATCATCTTGCTCCCTGTGGTTAGGTGAGAGTAAAGCGTTGGTAGACTGAAGTTGTAGGTCCACATATATTTGCATCGATGTAGGCACTGGGCAGGAGATGGTACACAGTACGCCAAGCCTGGGACATGGAGTAGCAACAGTAGTGTTGACGAGCCCTGTTAATGATTTACCTGGCCTTTTACACTTAAAACCTTCACAACTGGTTGCTATGCTGTACGAGAGAGAGAGAGAGAGAGAGAGAGAGAGAGAGAGAGGATAGCCTGGTTACCTGTTTAAGACCTGATACCCAGGGGAGCAGCTCTAAATAGAAAATACCTGGCATTTACAGGTAAGAAAAAAGCTACGCCTCTTCACCTTAATTCAATCAAAGCAAGTGAAATTCAGTACTGGGTTCATTTACTTCACTTGCTCTGGGATAATGTTCCATGATCTCCAGATCAACATGATAAAAGAGGTCATGGAAAAGGATGCAATTTGAATGCACACTCACACACATGTACCTGCTTGCTCAGCGCTCACACATGACTCCTTCCCTCTGTCCTGTTCATTTCACCGGTCCCTTGTGCCTATATGTTCCTTCACAGGCGTCCCCGTAGATGCCCGTCGGTGCCCTGAGGTCCAGAGACGATGGTGGGACTGAGAAACCGCTCCACGTGGGCACCTCTGCTCCTGAAGTCCTCCTGTATCAAGTCATGCGCCACTGGCTGCTCCCTGGGTATCAACGCGCACCTCACCTACGCCAACGCAGACACAGAGTCTGTCGAAGGTGAGCTGTGGTTCAGCCTTTACCTTGTTGCAAATTGTATAATGAAATACTGCAATATACAGTATTAGACGGAAGAGGACTATTGTGTGATTGACATGTGGTGTTGATTTTTTTTTTATTAGTCAAATTTTTGGAACTAAATGTTCATTTATAATTATGTAAGTGGTGTTGATTATTTAATGAGCTGCTGGACCGGAGCAAAAGCCTGGACACACTTTTATTTTGTGTTACTCTGGTGGTTTAGGCTAGTGGACACTTTCGAGGACCCTTTTACAATCGCCTGTTTGTGGAACCTCTCTCTCAGGAGTGTTCGTGTACCCTTTGGGGGAGAAGGAGGTTGTGGTGGGCTTTGAGGCTGTGATCGCAGGACGGTTGCTGGGCGTGCAGATCCAGAGCAGAGGCAAGCTGGAGGACTGCTGTCTGGACTGCTGCCCTGGATCAGGCCTCGACGGCCTGTGCGGGAATGGCCGGGAGTGGGGCTGCTGTGGGAGCTCTAACCTAGACATGCAGTGCACCAACGGTAATGCAGGCATGGGGAATATGGGAGGGTATTGAGTGAGAGAGTCTGTGCAGCACTGAAGAGCTGACGGGTTGGTTTAAATCTTACGGCGCAGGTCCCTGTTTAATATATTGCTTATTAATTCATTTTTTAATTCCCCAGTGATATTTTCTTGATGCGATTTCATGTGATTTCAGCTGCTGAGCAATGATATATCCATGTTGAGCTTTACCAATGCTGCCAGGACTATATAGGCTACTACCCAGTATCCAGAGCCAAGCCTCTAATAAATCAGTCTGACAATTATTGAGCAGTAATCAACCTAATCCATTTATGGATATGGCGAGAAGACATCAGACATTGGTGCTGCTTTACTTAATACACAGATGGTCAGGCCTGTATAAAACACAGACCTCTAATGTAGAATATTTGAACTCTAAGGAATGTATTGTAATTGAATAACTCTGGAACGCCTTTTGAAATTCCTATAAGTGCATTAAATGCCTCCCTCATCCGGTATGATCAGGCTATCTCCATCTGACTAAACACTGCGGTTTGCCTGTTGATTAAAAATGAGACCTACAGGTATAAAAGGAACACAAATTCTGTGAAACCTCTGAATAATCTAAGGATACTGGTTTGATCCGTACCTGAATACAAATAGGATGTGTCCCTTCTCAGTCTCATTAAGGATAATGGTGTGGTCTTGTAGGAAGGGGCAGATGACAGACACTAAGTGGATTTGGCTCCCTGCCTGTTGGTGAGATGGCTTTCACTCAGAGTAAACATATGTCAACTTGAGGAGCATGTTAGTGTTCCATTAGGCACTATAGTAGAATGTTCACTAAAAATGGCCCTGTGATACACAAAGTAGAGGCTACAGGGGTTATGGGACAGACAAAGAAAACCTTTTCTGACCATTTTAATTTGAAGTCAAACATGATTTGCTCATGTGAAAAATCTTTTTTTTTTCTTTAGGGCATCTCATCCTGGATGAGGACCTGGAGCGAACCACCTTCATCGTGGGCATGGGGGTCATCGGTCCCTTGGATGTAGTGTCCATCATCATAACGACCACTTTAGAACTCCCCACATTAGAGAGTGGTGCGATCCGCATAGTCTATCCCACATTGCTCACCCCTATTGTCACAGGCCGGATCACTCCAAGTAAAAGTGAAAATGGGGGGAAGTCCGATGAAACAGGGTATGCAACAATATCTTTGTTTACAATGACAACATTGAATTCACTTTGAAATAAAGGCTTACCAGAACTTTTACATTATATATAAGAGTTCTATACACATCACTACCTACTGTGGTCACCATGAGTCAGGATTGAAATAATACAGTCCGCTACTTTTTCAAACAATCTCCCTCTCCTCCTCAGACCCACCAGTTGTTTTGGTGCCACCTCAGGCAAACAGGAACGGGTTCTGGGTTCTGAGCAGCAGTGTGCCCATGCCATCTTCACCCGCCCAGTTGCCAACCTGGCTCCCTATGAACTCAACTTCCAGCTGCTGGTCAGAGGGGCCTGTCTCCTGGCTGGTACGCCTCGTCTGCTCAAATGATTCAGTGTTTGACACAGTGGGTCCTCCTGACTCACCCCCCAGTGAAATATTGGATATGAAATATCAGTATGCCAGGGGACTCCAGCCAGAAGGCAGAGTAACAGAGTTTGGATCTAAACATAGTCGCTGCACTGCAAGTATAGAGTCGCTTGGGGTATAGAGGAGGAACAGGATTACATGCACATTAATATCCTGGATACCAGCTAATATCCCACTTAAATTCAGAGTAGAGAAGGTGTTTATATGCATTTTTACATCCTGATTGCCAAAACCATATTCATGAGTAAACAGAATATTGCGAGCATTGCCATGGTAACGGAACTCACACAGACCACAAAACCCATCAGTAAACAGGATACTGCGTTTACATGCCTCAGTATCCCAGCTAATATCAGTATCCCAGTGATCATATTCGAGTTCGTCATAGTCCTCAGAGTTATGAGCTTATCTCGGCTACTGTAAATCGGATAATGCATTTACATGTGTCAATTCAGAGATGGAATAACATTACTTGGGTATCCCGAATATTATCGGAATATGAATGTGACTATAAACCTATGTTCTCTTAGTGGAAATAAGTATAGTGATGCTACTACATAATATGCATTATTGATGCCATGTATGTGTCATCATCGTCAGATTTTGAAATCTTATTGATAGAAAAAATAGAGCTGTCATATTTTCTTTTAATTTAATTACATTTTAGTTTTTATATTTTATTTTATGGATCAATCACCTCTCCATCTCATTCTCAGGACTAGAGAGTCCCACTCATGCCCTGAGAGCAGATGCAGACCCCAGTGCCCAAAGTGCCTCGGCCACCTACATCACCCTGGCCCAGGAGCATCCATACGACAGACACATAGAAGTCATCCTGCACCTCAGTGGTAAGGGACATAAATGTCACAAATATACCATCTAGATTTTTATTTTCTGTCTTGTTCCTCATGTCCTTGTAACTTTCATGGCTGTGTTTTTCTGTTTATTGTCCCAACTGGCTTTCTGCCCACAAATGTTTCGCCCACAGAACCTCACAGCCCATTGGTCATTCTAGAGAGAGGCAGGCTCTCCTTCAGCCAATACGAGCAGCAGATCTGCTCACGCCGCGACTTCATTCGCTGTGCCCGTAAAGATTCAGAACCCGAGAAGAAGGTGAGGTGGTTCCTTACGTCATTTAACTTCCTAACTTCATTTTTGTAATTTTGTATTTTTTTTCACATTCTTGTTTTTAATTATTTTTTTAACTTTTATTTATTTATTTATTTACCTATTATCCAGGGTAGGTTGACTGAGCATGCTTGCCCTTACTGAGCACAACCCTGCTTCACACTCAGCAGCTGACCAGGACAACTACAGTCTTGTGTCCTGTGCTCCATCTATGTCACTGCATGAATTTATTTACTGACATTTACTGACGTTCCCCGTCGCCTGCAGCTGGAGTTTGTGAGGAAGAGGCACCACAAAGACATCCTGAGCTGCCCGGTCCTGATGCTCAACTTCTGCCCTGACCTGCTGTGTGAGGCTCCAGAGCTGCACCGAGCCACCAGGGAGCTGCTCTTCCTCATCGACCGCAGCGGCAGCATGAGCGGCACCAACATCCACCGCATCAAGGTCGGCTGAAAGGGAAAACACCCAGAGAACAGTACAGGGACATACATGAGGCATACTGCCTTTTAAAAATACCATAAATGCAAATATGATGATGCATGTTAATGTGTGGCATACTACTTTTTTTCCTAACTCAAACTACGCACTACACTTTTTAGATATGATGATGTTTTTGATGATGTATGATGTTTGTTTTTGTTGTCAAGTTGAAACCGTCTATATGAGGCATACTTTTTGGAAATATAAAATATAACTTGGTCAGATAATATCATATAATGACAATGCATGTTAATGCATCTACACATCCTGTGAACTTCCTGTTTCCACAGGAAGGCATGGTGGTGGCGTTGAAGAGTCTCCCTCCCGGCACCATGCTCAACATTGTGGGCTTCGGCACCACCATCAAGGCCCTGTTCAACTCCAGCAAGCTCTGCACCGATGTCAGTAGAGCACCGTGACCTTTCCTCAGAACACAGTGTTGTCAGAATCTGTTTTGTTTTAGCTGTGAGGTTCCAGTGATGACAACATACATCAATCTCAACTATGATCAAGGTTGATCATTGAGAATGTTCTCAAGACATCTTAAAAAGAATAGGAAAGGCGTGAAAATGCATACTTGATGCAAACCACTTCTATATGAATCATGTCTTTTTGGAACAGGTTGGTTTTCTGTTCTGTTGTTCTCTGCTCTCTGTTCCTCGGTAATCAGGCAACAGGTCAGCTCTCTTGGTTGCCTTAGTAGCAGAGTATCAGGTTTTAGCCAGACCAGGGGTGAGCAAAGACAAATAGTCTTTACACACACTCTGGACCATATGGTGACCTTTCATGCATTTTAACCATGGTAGCAGATTGCCACCTCCCCCCCTCGTCTCATTCTTAGTTGCTGTTAGCCTGTTTGTATATGGTGTGATTTAAGGAGGCTGTAAGGCAGGTGCTAATAACGATGTATGTTGACTTTCTCTTTAGAGCCTGGGATTGATTAAAATTTTCTCCAACCTCACTGGCTAATTGAAGCATCTGATATCAACTGTCATGATTTTATCTCAACAACATAGATGATGATATTTGCACAAGCAATGACATATTTGGACAGCGGTTGTTATGTTATGGTTATTGCCATATGAATCATTTTTTTCCATTGTACAGCCAGTTCACATCATCTCTCTCTCTCTCTCTCTCTCGCTCTCTGTTAGGTGACTGTGGCGCAAGCATGCGAGTACATCCAGAGGATGAGGGCTGACATGCGGGGCACCAACCTGCTGGGGGCGCTGTCCTGGGTGTACCAGCAGCCAGTGCAACGCTCCTGCCCACGCCAAGTCTTCATCATCACGGATGGGACTGTTAGCAATGTGGGCAAGGTGCTGGAGCTGGTCCGCAGAAACTCTTGTGCTGCCAGGTAGGGAGACTTAGAGAGAAGTGTGCCCACTGTATGGAGATCACATATGAGGCAGAAAGGTGAGGCCTGAAAATGACACATCTTTGATGTGAACATTTACATGAAAAACCTGTTTACAGAGATTCACAGAACATTTTATACAGCTGAAGAGATGAAAAAGGGATGAGTGCAGCCAGTCAGAAATAGGAGATACATTTCAAAGAAAGAAAGCCAGAGGGAGAGAGAGAGAGTCAGAGAGAGCGTAACAAGAACTGATCGCGATAGACACACTGGAATAGAGAGAAAAGAAGGGGCTGATTGTTGAGCCACGCCCAGTAATCCCGCTAAGTGGTCTCCTCTGCAGTGGGAGCCACGCCCCTCTGGTCTCACCCAGTCCCTGACTACACCACGAGGCCTTGTTCAATAAGTCCATTTACCCCTCATTAGTATTCTCCTGCTAGACTGGCTGAGCCCAACACTGTCCTTCATCAGCTGGTTATGCCAAGAGGTTTATATTCGCTAGTCGCTAACATGTACTGTAATTAAATCATAATAATAATAATAATAATAATAATAGAAACTTTATTTCTTTAACACTATTCAAAACAACATTACAAAGTGATTATCAAACAAAACAAAATAAGGTAAAATAAAATCCCAGATGTAGATTAAAAGTTGTAAAAAAGGAACTAGAGAAAAGAGAGAGGGGGGGGGGGAGCAGCCTGAGCACCTCAAAGCAGGGCATTCCAAAGATGAGGGACCCTAACAGCAGCGGCCTGATCACCTTTAATTCAACTCAGCTCTATGAATACCAGTGAAGTTGTAGTCTGATCTCAGACCATCCATCCGTCCATCCATCCATCCATCCCTCCATCCATCCCTCCATCCATCCATCCATCCATCCATCCCTGAAACCCAAAGAGACACTTTCTCATTATGTCTGAACATCTCCACACGCCAAACATGCTCTCTAACTTTTCTTGGTATTATTGATATTCATGCACTACAAACTGTCTGTCTGGCCAGAAAGAGCTGCTGCTATCAGAGTCGGCCTGGCACACTAGAGCTTGGCCTTTTCAATTAGTCTAGCCTGTGCTCTTTTCACATTCTCAATTAGCCAAATGGCTTGTGATCGCTCTGTGTCACAAATAACAGTTTTCTCTGTATGAAGCCTGTAAATGCCTCTTCACTTAGACAGAGATGTGGGTGGTAGAAATACATCAGAAACCATTAGGTTTTATCGATCAACAAATATGTATATCTGATTAGGTATATCAGGCAAGAGAGAGAGAGAGAATGCTGCATAAACTGAGAGCAGGGATGAAAGACAACCATGTGGTGGTTCTAGGATCAGAATTCATTATTTTCTTTGCATATGAATCCAGTTGAATGTCAGCATTGCGTTTCCATCCAGATGCTTTGGCCTCGGTCTGGGTCCCTTAGCCTGCAGGAGGCTCTTACAGGGCGTAGCCAAGTTGACTGGAGGGACCACAGAGTTCCTGGATGATGAGGAGAGACTGCAGCCCAAGGTCAGGGAAATGGCAGCACTGCCACCTTGTGGACAACACTTCAACTGCAAAACAATTATGGGGAAAGTTTTAGGGGATAGTATCAGAGTTTGGGGTCGTTTTGGAATTTTATTCTGTGTATTTAGCTTTCAGCATGTGATGAGATACATTCTCTCAGTTTTATGTATTTGCAAAAATGTCATTATATATTATATTGTTGGCTATGTAATTGGGCTGTTATCGACTAGAGATATTTTTAGTTGACTAATAATCATAGGACTTGATTAGTTGATTCATAGTTGATAAAAAAAGTCCCACAATCAATCATGCAAAAGGGCCTCTTTTAGTTTAGTGCTTACCAGAGATGTGCTTCGAATTTTTCTGGAAATAACTTGTTCAGCATGGAAAAAAGCATAAGAAATGACTAATCGACAAACTAATTGATTGACTTAGACCAAACTGACCGATTCATCAACTAAGAGGGGGCAGCCCTACTTTATTACATGTTATAATAAACATCAGTATTATCGCCCAGTTAATCAAGTCCTTGAAGAAAGCCTTTGAGCCTGTCCTGACTGATGTTCGGATTGACTGGTACCTGCCTGACAACATGGAGGCTCTCCTCTCACCCAGTGAAATCCCTCCTCTCTACCCTGGGAATCGCCTGATTGGCTACTGCACTCTGTACGATATGTCTAACTTCAAAGGCAAGAAGACAGAGGTATGAATAACATTTTTCTGTTATTACAAATCCTGTGTGTGTGTCTATGAAGAGTTAGATATATCCTACTTATTCATGTAACAACCAATTTATTATAGGCTCGTGGGCAGGGCTATAGATGCGTGTCTCGTGGCTCCGTGGGTTCTGTGTTCGGCCAATCAAACGATGAGCTCTCGCCTCCCCCCGCCCAAGAGCTCCTCCCCATGATGATGCCAGGAGACGGCACTGACCTGGAGGAGGCGCTGAGGGAGATCTCTAGAGAAATCTCCTCTGAGTTCTCCTGTGCCAGAGAACAAGACTCCGGCAGCAGCCCAGGTCAGACAAACAGCAACACAGCATCAACATGTTATTACAACACAACATGCTATTACAACACAACATGTTATTACAGCAGTGCATGAAACCGACTGGTTTAGTCAACTGGACTCAGTGGCTGGTAGATTAAGAATTTCACCAGCCAATTTAATTTCCAAGCAACCAGGGTTTTTTGAAGAATAGAAAAGATTGATTGAACACAAGTTGGTTACCTGCCAAAGTGGTGAGTGGAATTGACAGAATTACCAGAGCCGGCCACAGCTAAAATTGAACAGCATTTGGTGCTTCAAGCCATCTTTGTGAGAAATGAAGAGGTAATAAATAAGCACAATAGAAATAATTATCGACATTACTTTATGTCAGTTTGCACAAGGCAATTGAAGTTTGTCTTTCTGCGAATCCCTCCTAGATACTCATTTATTCAGAGAGGTCAGAGTTCAAGCTGGAATACACCCCTCTGTCTGTCAGTTTTATCCTTACACCATCCTGCCATCTCCACTGCCTGTTAAACACAGTCAACAGGGAGATCTGCTGTATATCTGTTTAATGGTTATTCTAATGTTTCCTGTTTCCGTTCCGTATCCTCTCTAGGTGTAGATCTGGACTGGTCCAGTGATGTGAGGAAGAGGATCCAGCAGAGCTCCTATGTCCAGGAGCAATACGTACTCACTCGCTGCTCTCTGAGTAGCGAGAGAGGTCCACACACGACACACTCCCACTCGCACACACACACGTCCTCCAACTCGGAGTCGGCGGGCGGGCCCTTCCCCTCTGATCCTCTCTCTGGCCTCCTGCTCGACACAGGGTCCCTGCCCCAGGGCCTGGAGAAGATGGCTCCTCCAGAACAGAGGGCCACCCTGTCTCGCTGGGCAGACTCATCATGGCAACAGAACCTGTCCTCCGAAGGCACGGATAGTGGGGCGAAGAAGGTAAAAAAATATATATATATAATAAGTTGGGTGAATCCACTATAGTAGCTCAATTTAAGAATTCAATACATGTTATTCCAATGGTCTAAGACAGTCCAAAAATATTAGTGAACATGAACAACTCTCTCCCAAATCCAAAAACCGGAGTGCTAAACCAAATGATGTTTGAACTTTCCTTGGCCATGGAAGTAACATATTGGAATTCTTAATTTGGATGGTGTTCTTCAGAGAGACTAAATCAACGACTTTGAGTCTCTTTGCTCTTACACCCTTCTTTCATTCATTCGTTTTTTCGTTCACACCCAGAATGGGCGTCTGTGTGTGGGGGAGGAGTCTTGGAAGAGGCAGAAGGCATTGGCTCGCTCGACCATGGCAGCACGGAGTTTCTCCTCCCCGCAGGGTGAGCTAGACATGCATCGTCTGAGGAGGGCGCTAGAGAGGGTGTCTTTTGACCAGACCCTGGGAGGCAGGTTGGATGAAAGCGACGGGGAGCCACAACCCACCCCGAGAGGAGCGATGTCCCGCAGGAGCCTCACTGACTCCAGTAAGTAAAAGTAGAAGAAATTCATCCACCCATCCATCCATCTATCCATCCATCCATCCATTCATCCACTCATCCATCAATCTGTCTGTCTATACATCCACCCATCCATTCATCCATCCATCCATCCATCCATTCATCCATCAATCTGTCTGTCTACCCATCCACCCTTCCATTTATCCATCCATCCATTCATCCATCCATCCATCCATCATTCTCACTGACTCCAATAAGCTAGCACTTAGAAAACAGAAGCATCCATCCATCCATCCATCCATCCATCCATCTCTCTCTCTCTCTCTCTATCTATCTCTCTCTCTCTCTCTCTGTCAGATGGGCTGCTGTTCCCTGCCTCTCCTCTGGACTGGGACAGCTTTACAGACCCAGAGTACCTGTTCACCGCCGCACCCCACGAGGATCCCCCTCCGGGCCAGTGTCGCTCCCTCATCCATGGCCAGCTGGGGGGCAGGTCTGTGTCCTGGGAGGTCACCGTGGACCTAGGGCACCTCTGGGTCCCTGAAGGTCAGGGGACAACAGTTGAAGGAGGAGGGAAAGGAGGAGCAGGAGGAGGAGGAGGAGGAGGGGAACCATGGGAAGAGATCATTCACCAGCTGACGGCCCGGTCTGTCATCAGAGACTTTGAAAAAATGGCAGAGAAAGAGAATGACATTGAACACGGTGAGTATTTAAAGCTGATTCTGATTTGGGTTTACACTGTAGAGACTGCTGCTGACTTGAGTCTTCCAAACTTTCACACAGGAGCAAAAAGCCAGCTTGAAGCTGACTTATTGGTGGTTTTGTGTTCTGTATGAAAGGGTCAGATCAGCATTTATGAGACCACGAATAAGCCACCATCTGACCTGGTCATGAAGCCTGCTTGAAGCCAGCTTTTTGTGTGAGAAGTGCAGAGAAAAAGCTTCCTTCTTTCAAGCATTTTTACATTGCTTAGCAACGAAAGCAGTACTTGATGTTGTGTGTGAAAGGGTATGCTACATGCGTATTGGTTGCTTTCTAAAAGCAATATGTGATGTTGTGTGTGAAAGGGTATGCTACATGCGTATTGGTTGCTTTCTAAAAGCAATATGTGATGTCGTGTGTGAAAGGGTATGCTACATGCGTATTGGTTGCTTTCTAAAA
>OMKL01048485.1:0-16997 GCA_900302295.1 Parasudis fraserbrunneri
TATATATATACACACATATATATATGTATATACATGTATTTTTTTTGTATTTTTTTTTTTTGCATTTTGTGATATTGCCTATTAGTCGATTTTGAAATGCCTCGACAAAAATGGCTTGTGACCTCTACCAAGTTTCATAATGATTGGAGAAACTGCCACAGAGTTATGACCAATTCTGTAACCAGCCACACCAACTTGCAAGTTCATTGGTCATTGCTATGAAATAAACAAATGTTTATCTATTTAGGCTACATAGTGTTTGTCTACCTAGCTATGTACCAAGTTTGGTGTTGATAGGTCATACATTGTGAAAGCTTCTATTGAGTTTTGACTGACATGGAGGTGATGTAAATATAAAGGTTTTTTAATTTAAGGTTATTTAAATTTAAAGGGTGAACTGTTCCTTTAAGGACATTCAATTCAGGTTTGCATACGCATATTTTATTCAATGCCGTATTTTATCAAGACACACCTGTAGGACACCGCTAATTATACTTCAAATAAGTGAAAGCAAACAATCTCTTCAGATAGACTAGCTAACCAAAACTAGAGAGACAACAGTGCCTCAATTATTCATGCGATTCTTGGTGCTCTGTAGCATGATGATTCAAAGCTTGTGTTGTTTCTGTGTCTATTCATGTGGGATTGCCTATCTGCCTCTCCTTTCCTCTGCAGAGCGCAGGCATACATGCGCGCACACACACACACACACTTTGCATTAACAATGCCGAATGATTTTTCCGCCTGACATCTACAAATGGAGGGAGATAGACAGACAGAATACTGGGATATACTGAGCTATAATGTAACACACCACATATCCAAAGTGCACACCCACTACTGGTCAGAGCCAGCAGAATGATGAGGATGAGTAGTCTAACAGTTACCCTCAATAGGAAAGTGCATTGCCACACAGTCAGTCAGCAGGCAGGCATATCTCATTACAATGAGTGGTGTCACATTTGGACCCCCTTTGATGGATTTGCATGAAATTTGGTGTGAATGTTCCAAGAACACATCTGGAAATCTTCAGCAAGTTGTGTAGTGATTGTGCAAACTCACCTCAAGTTACACACCATTGTATAATATACCATGCCCATATGTGCTAAACATAATAAAATGTCATACTTTGACTAATACTTGGTCCTAGAGCATTATAGGCTCAACCAAATTTCATAACATTTGGTCAGCCGGATTAAGAGAGATAATTTTGTTTTCCATTGTGGTGCCCCTTACTGACCAATTTCAAAAAGCCTTGGCAGACATAGATCTTGTTCTCTACATAAGTTTTATGATGACGACCTACTATTGTGGCGCTATGGCCAATTTTCTCATGAATCACAGCCTTTCTCAAATTTGTTAATTAATGGTAGCCAAATGGTTTATCACATTAGTCCATTTGAGTATTATATCAACTTTGGCTGTTGTTATTGGAGGATCAAGAAAAGAGGGCGGAGTTTAAGATAGATCAATTTTGACCTTAAATTACAGTGCCCATATCTGGCCAAATGGGGTAATATTTGTTGTGAAGCTGATGCACACTGTTATCTATCATTGTGTTACATAACTCATCTCTATCATGTACCATTGCACAGGAAATCCAGCAAATGTCACACAAAAAAAACAAAAAAAACATCAACCAACCCCATGAAGGACTGATAACAATAAACTATTAGGTAAACACTAGACCTTGAACTCCAAATTAACTTCATATGGTGTTCCTTTGTCCTTGAAAACACATTCTATGTCTCTGTGCCTGCAACACTTTGTCAGTATTTCACTCACTTCCTTTAACTGGTGACTGGACTGTGTTTATGGGGCTTCCCACATAAGGGCTTTTAAGTGATTAGCTCAGTTTTACCTCTATCCACCACCCCGCTCTACATCTCTCTTTCACACCACCTCCTTCCTATTCCAACCATCATCCCTTCTTTCTTGTCTTTGTGCTCCTTCTCTTCTCTGCGCTTCATTCATTTGTGTTTACGATCTCTCTCTCTCCTATGTCTTTTATTTCTTTCTCTCTCTCTCTCTCCTCTTTTCTTTCTCTCTCTCTCTCTCTCTCTCTTGCTCTCTCTTCTCTCCCTCTCTCTCTGATAAAGCCTTTGTCTACGTCAAGCAGGTTGGACACAACCACTCTCTCTCAGTCCTGCCTGAATGAAAGCCTTGTGGTTTGATTTACTGTAGAAGGCACTTAGAAGAGATCCCAAGAGAGAGAGGGAGGGAGAGAGAAAGAAAAAGAATGAGCATAAAGAAGATAAAAGCGAGGAGCAGGGTGGGGAAATTATACAATGAAGATGGCATCCCTGCCCCCTGCTGGTGATGGACAACATAACAGAGACTTGGACAGAAGAATAGCCAACACAGGCAGCAAACGATGCCCTGGCCAGATTGTGTGATCACATTAAAAGGTCCCATATTAAAGGGAAATGGTTTGCGCCAAGTCTTGGTGTGGATTTAGCAGTCTGGAATTTGAAGTGACGTGACACTTGGCCTCACCCCCTGGCTCAAAATCCCCTATTTTACAGGGAAACTGAGCGATAGAATGCAGCCAATGAGTTATGTTGTTAATGATGTCTTAGCTTTTGGGGAAAAGTAGCTTTTTGAGTTGAATAACTTACTTTTAATATTGTAGAATTCCTTTCTTCAATTGTGTCGTAACCTACTGAGCAGTAGGCATCAGACCAGAGCATGTGAGTCGAGCCGAGCCACGCAAACTCGTGAAAACAGCATGAACAAAATGACAACTTTGCCAATGCCAGACGCATGTCATGTTAACTTATCACGGAAGCGTAGTGCATTTCTGACATTAGGTACTAAACTTACTTGTACTTACAAACAAAAAACTGTTCTAGAACAATACTGATGTAATTAAGATATTTGCTGAAAATATCTGTTTTAATGCATACATTTATCAGCTACAAGAGCACTTTTGTCACATATGGGTGGGGGTGGAAAAATAGGCGGAGCTAAAGGACGGTCCGGGCTTTCACAACACAGGATAGAAATGATGGAATAACAACAGACTGGCTGCTGGAGGTGCAGGGTTGTCTGAGTATGTCACCATGGCTCAATGAGACCTTCTGATAGCAGGTCATAAGAAGTTTTGATAACGTGAAAAATGCAGTCAGGAACAAATTATTGCAGCTTTAATTTATTTTTATTTGTAAGTTGCTATTATTCCAAAGGGGAGGTGCCGTGTTACTGTGCCCAATGTCAAGCAGGGAGCCATGGAATATGCACAGAAGGGAGCAGGCATCCACCCCCACAGAGACCTTCCCCCATCCCTTGCACACCTCACCTCACCCAGGTGTCAAACAGCACAGCCCAGTCGGATACTTCATGTAAGGTCTACATCCCACCCATCCCCTTGGCTCAAGTCATCCCATCCCAGAATCTAAATGTTTGTAGTTTTTTTCTTTTCTCCAGATTCCATTGATGTTTCAAATCAATGTACTCCCAGCTGTGTAACTGTTTTATAGCTGAAAATAAAAGCCTTTCTAAACAGCATTATTAATTTCATTTTCTCCATTCTTTAGGTCCTCAAGTATTATTTGCAAATCTAAACTGCAATTTCATTTTTGAACGTGGCTCCAGTTTTGAACGTGAATCTACACATATTTGATTGATTTTAAGCATCCTTTTACTAGGAAGAAATTTGTATATTTACTTTATGTGTACAATCCTGACTTAAACATCTTTTGTTGTCCTACAAATACTAGTAAAAACCTGTTTCTACGGTTTTGATGTATTAATATCTTTTTGTTTATTTTTATTTTTTCCTAGTCATCCACATTGAATCTTTACTGTATCTTATAGAAAGGTTTATTCCTATTAATTGATGGTCTGAACACATCCAGTCTTGCAGTCTCGCCTGGTTGGGCCGAAATGTGATTCCATCGCATTCATTTGCATTTGCAAATTTTAAAATGTAAGCATTTCCCCTGGCGCCATGGGCATGGTTTGTGTCGCCACCCGTCCCACCATGTCCCATGTGGTAATGACTCGCTGGTCATAGGAAATGAATGGAGGCAAAACGGCGGCGTTGCCAATTGGAGCTGATGTGTCCTCTCTGTAAATGTGATTTCAATAGATCATTGTGATATTTAGAACTGGTGGTAACATTCTGAGGTTCTGCCTTTGTGTGTGACTATGTGCGGCCTATTGTGTCTAATGTAAAAAAATTTAAATGCCGTCATTCAGAAACCAGTTTTTTGTCAGTATTTAACCCCGGGTAAAAGAGGATGATACAGTTTTGAGTTCATATCATGAATGGATTATGATTGGATTACTTGAATATAGGACTGCATTGTTGAATGGTAAGTAACTTTATGCCCAAGTTAACCTATTCTCATTGTGTTTCCGCTTTTCCTTCTGTGTCTGGGGAGGATGAATTTTCTGTAGCATTTTTTTTAGATGCATTTTTAACATGTTTATAGATTGTCTTAAGAGCTGCAAGAAGGACTAGCTGATAGTTTATATCTTCCAGATAGCTTTTGTAGAAAAAAGTTTAAATGGCCCAGGAATTACTACAATCAAATTTTTCAGCCCTACTATAAAATTTGCTGTTCCTACATACATCTTGGTGAGCCCGAGCATGTCACAAATATTGATGTAGAATAATGGAAAGAAGTCTAAAGAAACAAATATAGATGCTTAATAATGTTAATTCATGTTCATATTCGCCATAATGGATTACATGTTCAATAAAAGTATGATAGCACTCACTCTATGTCTCTATGAACAGATCCCAGTAGGTCTTCTCTCTCTCGCAGGCTAAGGAAGTTGCCTTTGGTTTTGTGGAACTCGTGGGTATAGTCCTACAGGAGAGAGGTAAAAAGCATGTATTAAGGTTTAGTTGGTGCCATGGAGACGGGCTGATGCTGACAGAGAGGCCAGACATAAAGATAAATATAGGAGAAGGGTGTTTACCTGAAACGTCTGGGAATGGAAGCCATTTGTTAAGGAGAATTTAATGTACACAACACTAATGTAATACAATTCTGAACCAAAACTCAATCAAAATATTAACACCTGCAAGCAGCATATGCATTCTCGATTGCTCTACATAGATTCATTTGCTGTTTAAATGCCTTCAGTTGCTTCTTTCAGGAGAAAAATCCCACCAATGGCATATAATCACCACATTTTTGGTAAAGGAATGAAGCCAAGTGAATCTATTGAATCTGATGAATATAACAATGTGAATCTACTGAATTTACCTGTAAAATGTCTCTGTCTCTCTGTAAGGTGTGCATCAATGCAATACACAACACTGAAATGTAATGAAATTCTGAACCAAAATGTAATCAACAACATGCAAGCATATGTATTCTCAATTTCTCTATTTAGGCCTAGATTCATTTGCTTGTTTAAATGCTTTTTAGTAGCTTGAAATCCCATCAAAGAAGTATAATCACCACATTTGTGGTGAAGGAAATAAGGAATGGAACAAAGTGAATCAACTGAATTTACCTGTAAAATGTCTTTGTGTCTCTGTAAGGTGTGCATCAATGCTGCGTTGTGTGGTGACGTCCCTGGAGTGTTGGTGTATTCTGCCATCTTGTCATTCACTGCTGTTAACTGAAAATAAACATAGACCAAGTACTCAATTGCAATATACAAAAATATGATCTCAAATTAATTAAATGCGATTGGTAGCATATAGCTTTGTGTTAGTTCAGTAAAATCAGAAGGAACTTCAAGTACATGCTACATCATCAACATGAGTATACAGACATGAAGAATATCAATTTGACAGTAAGACTTCTATTCATGAGTATTATCATGATGTATTCTGCCATATATGGCACAATGCCACAGCTCACTGGACTTCGCACTGTGGAACGGGTCAAACCAATGTGAAACCAGGAGGACGCCATCTTTATATACTTGGTCCAACGATTGATCTTCTACACAGTACCGTACATGCCCGGCGATACTATTTCTGGGCTATGGACATCAGTGACTGATGTGATATTTGACTCACACTAGCCAGGAGCTGCTCCAGTTCAGTAGTCATGGCCTCCAGCATATTGTCTTGAGAGGAACCCACAGAGCCCGTCCTGTTTTAGGATGAAGGGAAATTAGGCTATATAAAGACATTTGAATGTCAACATACCCAAGTCATCATACTAATACACAGGGCTCAATAGAAGAGTTGGCAAAGGGAAAAATTGGCCAAAAGAAAAAAGTACATCTGAGGACCTATATTTACATGGGATGGGTCAGAGATGCTCAGACATTCAGATTTTCAGTTCCCTCTTTGTTTTACCACCATGGTGGAAATGATGTGGATGCTTCAGTACAAAGAACAGGCTGGTATTCTGGTTTGCATGAAATTCATTCTCCCCTCGATCTTTATTGTCTTCCCTGTGTGTGGATGCAGTAGTAAAAGGGCTGAGTGTTTTGAACATTTTCAATACTGATAATTTGCATTCGATACCAATACTGTTCTATTTTTCAATACTTTGTGCATGGTGCGGGGTACTAAATGTGTGCTGGTACTGGTGAGGGCAGGCCTTCAGTTCCAAGGCAACAGAAAAAAGGCAACTTGTACCCAAAGAGCTTTGTGTTGATATGTCAAGCAAGTCATGTTGGATACAATAATACTAGTCGTGATTGGCTGCAAGAAAAGCAGCATTTTTTGAAAATTAATGTTTTGAAAATTGGTATTGTTTGTCTCAACATACTGCATAGTATTGATTTCATTCAATCGATACCTTGATGGTATTTATTTCCCATACCCTGCCCAAAGCACTACATAGACCTACATACACCTCTTATCATAGAATTGTAATTTGCACCACTGGAATATGGAGCACTGCCTGAGGGAGGGCTGGGTAAGAAAGGTTGGAGAGGTACATAATAACAACCTGCTCTTTGACTATCTGTCAAGTTCCTTGCATATATTAACTGGCAAAGATAGGTGTGTTCTTTAAAACATGGCTCAATCTGGGGTAACTAGCTAATATATGCCATGCCAGTGCTTTTTAACTTGACATTGGAGAAAAGGTAGTAGTCGACACAATAGTTTGCCCTTTGCTATATACTCGCATTCACCAAGGAGGCTAAATGGAAGACAGGACACGGCTGATATATGAGTATTTGTGATTTGTGAGTAATTGTGCAGTCAAAATGTGTCTGCATTTCCATATCATTTGGTACCCAAACACTCCACGCGTAATTTGAGCATGTGTGATACCCCCACCATTGGGTGACTTAGCCTCCAATATATTAGTCTTAGCATTCATTCACCAGGTAGTTGCACATCAGTAGTTTACCTGCTGTCATTTTGCCGGTGGTCACGGGAGCTGCTGTAGCTGGTGCAGAGTTTACTGAAAGACACCAGCTTCAGGTCCAGTTCATTCTCCAGCCGCCTGGCTTGCTTACGCAGGTCTGCGAGGGTGGGGGTGTGGGGTAATAATAATAATAATAATAATAATAATAATAGTAATTATGATTAACAAACACAAAAAAGTAAGGACAGATCAGACAGACAGACCTTCCTTATTATAACTCAATGATTAAGACCCTCTCTCTCCTCACACATCACTCACTCACTCTCTCACACACACACTTCAATTCATCAATCAGTCAAAGTGACAGTGTAAACTATCTAATTATTTGGCCTATAGTGGCAGGACAGGAAACTAACATTTTTATCCACACGAGGATTCATAAATTCAATACACTCATGGTTCGTACCATACTATTTTAGAAAAGAAAAGAGTCGTTGTTTAACGCTAACGTTACAAAAGTGTCTAGCAATTAGACAAACTTGCCAGACAGACTTTGGATAGTGGCTGGCGTTAACTTCCAACTTTGCATAATGGCTACCGAGCTTGTTGTGAGCACTGAACTATATATAACTATATATTGTGAGTGTGATGCATATGATGGTCGTGGAGAGGTAATAGATGTGGCTAACAAGCTAACGACGTTAACCTGGGAGGCACATCACCTAACGTTACCTTTTCGGCCTTCTTCACTAGCTAATGGAGTTAATGAATGTATCTAACATTAGTTGCAAAAGCTGTGAATTATGGCTGTCTAATGAACGAACAAGTGTTGAACATATGTATGTATGTAGCTGGTTATTTCAAACTACATAAAAATAATTCAATTACCTTCCCAATAGTTGCTGTTGGCGGCCGCCATGTCTGTTGTTGACATGTCACCATCAGCCGTAAAGGAGAAAGAATTGTCGAAATCTAATACATCCATGGTAGGCGCACGCGCACTTCTTCCTCTTCTTCTTCTTTTGCTTTTCGGCAGGCTAGACGCCTGTTGGCGAGTTGATGCCTCTCATTGTTAAGACATGAGTACTCCACAATGTTCTTGCTCAGGCCTCACACCCCGAGTCACCCTTGAGCATGTGATGCCAGAAAATGTCATACATCACAACAAGTCGAAATGAAATAAATTATACGCAATTGATAATTGCTCTTAAAGGGATAGCTCGAATTTTTGTACATTAGGTTGTATGAAATACTTGCCAGTAGTGTAGTCAAGTGGTTCTTAACCTTCTTGGTTCGTCACCGCTAACAACAGAGGGATGCTTGTTCATGACCCCCCTACATAGTCAAGCATGGACAGAATGGCGAACTTTGACACAAAATAATTATTTTTATTTCCCCTTTTCAGGATATGTATTTATACTTGATTAATGATTGGTAGACCTCAAATATTAATTACTTAACAGGAAAAAAGCATCTATACCAAAGATTATAAACATGATAATGTATATGTATATTGTTTCGCAACCCCCCAAAATAATCTTGCGATTGAGAACCACTGGTGTAGTTGATGCAAAGCTATTAACTTACTTACAGAGTCCCACGGTCAGAGTTTTGGCCAAGACAGGCAGCAAATAGCAGAAATGGGGTCACAAAACTAAAAAAGTTTTAATCCACACCACAACATGCAGGCAAAGGGTTTCCCACCTCCAAAACAAAACCACGTCCTCCAGAATTGTGAAATAGCTGATAGGCTGCATTACCTGTGAAATGGCTCTCGCGCGTAGTGATAAACCGGCTTTTTTCATGGAAAAAAAATAGTGCCAAGTGATAGAAGAATCCAAAGTGCTGGAGGACGATGATTTTGTGTTAGAAATAGGTAACCCTTTTGCCTGCATGTTGTGGTGTGGATTAAAACGTTTTTGGTTTCAAGACCCCATTTGTTTTCCGATTCGCTCAGAAACTGGCCAGAACTCCAACCACGAGACTTGGTAAGTAAGTTAATAGCTTTGCATCCACTACACTACTGGCAAGTATTTCATACAACTTAATGTCCAAAAAGCCCAACTATCCCTTTAAAATATCAATATTGGTATTATTGGATCAAAAAATCTGATTGAATAAGGGCCAAATCGGCATTTATTTAGATAGTATAGCCTGTTATGTAATTATGCCATGATGTAACATGAATTTGTTTGTTTTGACCATTTGGTTTCGTAACATTGCTGTTTCTAGTTGCTTAGCTACTGGCTACTAAGCAACATGGCATGCTCTGTGGAAGAGGACCCACTCCTATGTAGATACAAAGGGCTCATTCTAAGCTAACGAAAACACAATTCTTAGTTTCAGGTGATTATACACTAATGAAAATATAGTTATGAATATTATATTCCATTTCTGCCAATAGATCCCCCTAAATAAAACACTCTGGACGTTTAATGTATAAACAATGTCTCCAACAACATATGAGGCTAATTTTGTCTGAAAACGAATTGAGTCAGAGTGCTTATGTGGGTACTCAAACAGTAGAGAAGGCACATCACTGGTATAAATGCAGGGGGACTCCCTATTTTCACACTATTTCTCCCAGGGGCTGGTTGTTCATAAACCTAATTTTTACCTTAACCCTAACCATAACCTTGCTGGAGACCTCACACCTAACCTCAACTAGAGATGGGAAAAAAATAGTTTTTTGTGATAATCATGCACTATTACGTCTTGCAAAATCACATCCCTGGGGTGAAATTGCGTGAAAATAGGCTGCATCTAAATGCAGGGGATGCAGGTGCACCCAGGCCCATGGTGATGGGGCCCCCCAAAAAGAGGCCCCTCCCATTAGTCAATAGTGCTCGCATGCTACATAAAATGGCTGTGGCATTAACTCTATCCCCTTAATTCTTGCACTTGGGCCTTGCCAAAGGCTAAAGGAGCGCATTACGGCACTGTTTTAGAGACATTTTTCAGAGGTGCCTATGTTACAATCACTCTTACCATTTTCAATATTGTATTTACAGGAAAGTGTAATAGTGTAAAATCTGTATCATTCACAAAACTGAATTGTAGAATCCATTTGTGACATGGGGAGGTTGGGGTGTGGGAGGTTAGGGGGGTCCCCTTGTGAGCCAGTTAAGCCAGTGTGATCTTTATATACTTGAAAAACCAATGGGGGAAAAAAAACAAGGCACACAAATCTAGACTAAACTGTCCATGATAACGTGCTCATATTTTCAGGTATTTATGATACAGTTTAATGTAATTTTCCCCAAACCCCACTTAAATGGCATCCATTCATGAGTAGTTTGTTGGCCACCCTGCCTCTGAGGCAGAGTGTAAGTGGGAAAGGACAAGACACTGGTGTGATTGAGATGCATGCCAGTCATTGCATTGTGACACTCTCTCTTTGCTCATTCTCTTTATTCATCAGTCTTAGACATATGAAATCATAATTACCACAGTAACAGTAATACTGATGATGATGATGGTGGTGATGATGGCGCTGATGATGATGGCATCAGTGGTGAGGATGAAGATGAGCAAAAGTTCTGAGGTGTTCCGCCGTTCTGCAGCCAGCCTCTGGAGACGAGGACTCTTTCATGCTATTATCAGGTCTGCCATTCCCATTTTCTGTCTTTCTTATAATTCATTTTTCCTTTCATTTAGTGATGGTTTTTCTTTCTTTTTTTTCTAAAAAAAGTGCTGTGAACATGTGACACCATTAAGCACCTGAAGCCCGGCCTGAGGTCCTGCTTTGACTAGCTGGACCAGCTGAGCCGGGATGGATAAGGTAGAGAAGGAAGAGAAGGAAGGATGGAACTGAAGGAGGAAGGGGAGGTGGAGGGAGAGGAGGAAAAGAGGAAGCAAGAGGAAGATTCTCCTCTCTTAGTGCTGAATCCTCCTGATGGACTGAATCTGGGGAGTCTGGGAGTGGGATCCAAACTCACGGTAACACTTGTACTCTCCTCCGTGACAGTCGCACTCCATGATGTACTGGTGACCACGGTATCCGGGGTACTGGTAGCACACAAAACTGGAACAGACAAGAACAGGTTGATTAGACTGGGTGAATAATCAGAGCGAGGGAATCAAATGAAGATTTTATTACCAGCTTTTCAATGAATCCCATAGATTCTTTTGCATTTATGCGGAAGGTATCGTCTACTTGTGACCAGAATCACGGTTGGAATTAATGGGAGTCATTTGATCCTGACACAGAAAATCTGATCTCAAAGTATATGATGATTTCAGTGGAATTTCATTGCTAGGGAACAGCTTGGACCAAAGTTTATTTCCTGTCAAATATTGATAGTAGCAACCACTGCAACAGGAAATAAAATGGGGTACATGTAGAATGTTTATGTTGTCAAGCTGTAACTGTCTATAAGATCTCACCATCCATTATGAATATGCTAGTTGACTGACTGAAGTAATGTAACTACTTCACTACTGTTCAGTTCATTCTAGTGGTTCATAAACACTTGCAGACAAGTTGAGACTTGATTTCCCAACTGATTGTATAGAATTCCCATATCAGACAATCCCACTGTTCCCATGGATTTATTTACATTCGAAAGCACCAGCTATTATGACCTCACTTTGTTTTGTTTTGTTCCCAGAGTAGCAGCCAATGGCAGTGTATACGTTATGGAACCATGATGCCCCTGGACAATGTTGCCCTAGTGGCTGTACATTGTAGTATTCCTATTTTTCATTTAAGTGTGTTGATAGCTGGTGTGACTGTGACGTTATGTTACACAGGCAGGACTGGGTGAGGATGTGTTAAGTAACAGTTGCTCGGTCAAAAAGATAATGATGGACTTACGCTCCACTCTGAATGTGCATGGATCCAACCTCGTTGTTCATCCAGCCCATGGCCTGCAGGGAGGGGTAGTCGTCACACAGCTCAAACTGATGACCCATCATATTTTCCTTCTCGTAGATGGTCATACGACACTCCTTGTGGCTCTGCATTGGAAAAAGCAAGAGTTGGGGGGGGGGGTTACAGAAAAATGTGTCATTACTTGTGTGAAATGTGCGGGGTGATTGTTACATGCATATGTCAAAAGAGTTGCTAGGCTGTGCAAATATCAGTTGAAAAAACGTCTGTGAAATACCATTTATTATTTCAATTTTTTGTTTGATATTAGGTGTTTTTAAAGGAAATTAAGTGAGGCAAAAGTATTACATGTGAGCTTTTGTTAAGTTCAATTGTGGATTGAACAATCCTAGTGACAATCCTATGGTTATGTCAGAGAAGACATTGGAGTGTTGATAATGTATTGAGATGTGACTCAATGTGAGGTGATGTTATGTTTAGATAAAGGATGGCAATGGGTTTTTAATTTGGAACCTACGGCAGAGCAGATGGGCCTGAATGAGATCATCCTCTCAATGCGGTAGGAGTTGCTGCCACTGTAGGCCTCGAAGCGAGGGTAGTCTCCCTTCTCCAGGATGAACTGCTGGCCACAGAAGCTGGAATGCTCATAGCCCACCCAGCTACAGACAGAGGAAAAGAGAAAAAGAGGAGGCAAAAGGGATGTAGAGAGAGAGAGAGAAATGGATAGGTAAAGAGGAAAGAATGAGTCAGTGCACTCTAAGCCCGTTAGAGCAGTGGTTCTCAATCTATCTGGCTCATGATGCCAAAAACAAAGGGATGCCTACTCAGGACAGAACATAGACAAAATAATCTACTATGAACGCAAACAATTTACATTTTCTCTCATTAGTCTATTTCATTTAATTAGTTATTGGAGGTAAATATTGATTGCTTCAAGAGAAAGAAGCGTTATCACGAAAATTATAAACACTAGTATCTAGTTATATATTCAGAGAAGCGATGTTGTAAAGTTCTGTGGTCTTGTCATTAAACGGTTCTGCACTCTGGCCTTGAAATGAGTCTTACAGCGTAATTTCCATAACTTTTGCAAATGCTTTCTGGATACTTACGCGCCACACTCAACCTTCAGGGAGCGGATGTTCTCCATTCCACACTCCATGATGTTCTGGCAACAGGCGGTGAACTCCATACGCTTTCCCTGGAAGAACTCCTGGTCGTAGACAGTAATCTAAAAAACAAAAAACAAAGATGAAATATCATTTTTTTGCCATCTAGTTGTAGGCGCTGATATCAAGTTGGAGTTTATTTCATGTGAAATGGAAGCATTTAAATTTTTATTGTTTCCATCTTAGGAACATAATATTTCAGAATACACACTTTTGCACACATGTTATACTTTTGCTTGGTAGTCATCATCAATAGAAACCTAATACATTATACAGTACATTTGAGGTGCAGGCTGTTTCCAGGTAATGCCATGTGTGTGTGTGTGTGTGTGTGTGTGTGTGTGCTTACCTTCCAAGGGCCCATGGGCATGGGGTTCATAGGGTTTGTCAGAGCCATTATGTCCTTTATCTCTGCAGTACCTGGATTGACAGAGAGAAACAACCAGGGAGGGAAGGGGTTAAACACTAACAAACTACTCTGATCTGATCAAACCCCGCATAGCCTTATTAGGTATCTGTAGAACAAATATTTGTCCTTGATAAAAAGTAATTATTTTATCTCATGTAGTAGCATTACATTGAATAAGCATGATGTGCCCTGCCCCTGCCATCTAGTACAGCCTACAGTCATCCAGCCAACTCTCAGATAAGTCGGAGACTACTAGCCTCTTATTACCATCTCTTACACTGTAAAATGCCCCATTTTGAAAATCTCTTTGTGAATATACATATGTAAAATGAGCCAAGTAAAAACTAGACCCACTTATCTGGCCTCAAACAAATCAAACAAGATTACCATCCATATTTGATAGACATAAGGGGTGGCCCATTACTCCATTATATCCATAATTTTGGAAACTGCACTGTACTGTTAACTACTTCACACAAACTATGAGTCCTCATTGTGAACTGTTGGCTAAGCAGACCTACCCAAAATGGTGAGCTGTGTGTCGCAGGGTTCCACAGAGCAGTGTGCGGGGCTGGTGTGTGTGTGGGTATATATACACCCCTGGGCGTCAGGGGCCGGGGGGTGGCACGCCTGGACTCGTGTCAGCACTTTGCTTTGGACTCCATTGTTTTGTTGTCTGAGCCACAGAGGGGTTAAAACTCACACACATGCAAAGAGGGCTGGTGTCTATGCTGCACTTCATGTCCCAATGTATCAAATCTATATGTTTGAGACAAGCATGCAAATATACCTTTACAGAAACAGAACCAGATACAGTTGCACCCCTATATAGCCATGCTAATGAATGTTCAGAAAATTCAACAGTTAACTAATACTGTACACTGCTTTATTATTACTTTTTTTGTAAATAGCTATTCTTGAGTTCAAGCAGATGTGAGAATGTTAAAAGCTTTGGTTTTCACTCTCATTCTTAGTGACAGAGGAATCCGTACAATGAGATTATTACAGTTCTCTATCTGTATGCATATGTCTGTTTATTAACATGACTTTTAATAGGTAAACAATCAAAGTGCCACCATTCATGAAAATGTGGGTGCATGCTCCCACAGTGGCCCAAGTATATATTCCAAGTTATATACAGTAATGATCATGCGCACCCACTTTGAATTATAAGCTATTACGTGATAGACCATGCCTACATTCACCTATTATGATCAAACATTACTGACTAAATATGTCTTAAAACTTCAAGAGAACTTACAGATTTGTAATAAGCCAAATCAATTCAAAAGGTCAGTAGTTCATGGAGGCCCTATTGTGCATTGGGACCAGTTTATTCACCATTTGTGTATATCAGCCCATGAATGCTATATCCTAAGTTTGGTGTTGATAGGTAAGAAATGTAAAATGAAATGAAACAATCCTTAGGGAATTAACTGCTTAAGAAAACTCAAAATGGTGTGAAATCCATCACACCACACTTTGATGGACAGCAACAGTAGCCTCTAGTGAAAATTAAGATTATCTACAATAATTTTACTTTCAAGAAACCCACGACTCTCTACAGATTGCTACACTGATGTCTTTTGTGCTTGCTTGTGACCAGGAAATGGTGATTAAAAATCATGGTTTAGAACGTAAACCCTTACAACCAATCGTCATTATCTTAATTTTATAATGAATCTACAGTATACAACCGTTTGACTATCTTGGAGAACTGTTGGTTTCTGTGCTGCATAGTAAAATAATTGAAGGGAATCTTAATTTTCACAGGAAATTGTTCTGTAGCCTGAAGGGGCGGGACTGCTGAGCTCTATTCATAAATCCCACTTCAGGTCAATTGACACATGACCCATAAGGTTGCATTCTCATGCTGGAAAGGTTCTGTCTCTAGCATGTTCCATCTCTTAGGAAACTCAGAGAATAAGGGCAACCACAAAAAAGGAAAAAATAAATATAGACACAAGCAGTGATTACAGGGTTCAACATAACACAGGATAGAACAATTGATCAAAACTGTATCTCCACTAATTTTTAAGATCAACGTTGGTCATCTATAAATGGAGGTGTGATGTTAAGTCTTAAGGAGCAGGAAACCTAATTTGTCTCCCGTTTCTCTTATTGTGTCACCAAGGCCCCCTTACACGGATTGGCAAGTTCAAAATAGAAATATTGAAATGTAGGTTCATTTTCATAGTGATTGTGGAGCAGTTTGGTAATGCACCAATCATAACTAAACTTTACACAACAATTGGCCCTATAGCATGTGTACCTAATTTTATGACATTTGACCAACCAGGTCAACTGGATTCAGAGATAAACAGTTGTTGCTTTTTTGTTTTTGTTTTTTTTTAGAGTCAGTGAGGTGTAATACGATGGTCTGAATTATCTCATTGCCTGCAAGCGCATTGTAGTGTTTTGGTATTGGCTGGTTATTTGTGAATAGGTGACGATAACACAGGGAAAAGCAGAAGGGATCATATAAAAGAGGAGCTGGCGGGAGTGCGGTTGTTCATTGATAAAAAAATCCAGTCGCTCTTCCCAACACTGTTGATAGAAGCACATTGATAGAGTTTTGACATATTGTATTGCAAGCTCTCTGGCAAATAGATAAGATCTTATTTTCTCTTTTTTTGTTATGGTTGTCATGTAATCTTACTCATCATTTCAAGTAGAGGCACATTAAACATTATTCAAGCTGTGTAACTCCAGTGACATGTTCGCTCCCTGCACGGCCCAACAGCACCTGAGGTCATTTGCACCTGACTGGGTTCAACAGGTGGACTCACTCTAGCATACGGCACAGGGGAAGATTTGCACCGTATCCTGGGTGTTGGTCGGTGCGGTGGAGGTGAGACAGAAAACCCCCTGTAGGTAATTTACACCTACATGTGCAGCTTATTGTGTTGATGAAGCCACTGTCTTCCATCTTTGTTGGAGTAGTTTAAATAATCTCAAATGATTTATCCCTTTATTTCAAATGTCTTAAATGCATTTGGGAGATAGTAAAGAGAACACTAGCTACTGTACACAATGGGAGGGCAGAGGGGTGGCTATCAACTGCTGTATTATGAATCTACACTAATCAAAACTAAAGCAAACAAGCAGAGACTGGACAAAACACCATAGAGAGAGAGAGACTCGTAGGCTGTACAATGCTAACCAGCTAACGTAGCCACAGGCTTCACACAGGCTCCTCTTTCCTCTAACCACCCTGGACAATGAACATGTAGGAACAGAATACTGAGGTCAGCACATTGTCCAGACTCTCTCTGTGTGGTGTGTGTGCATGTGTGTGTGTGTGTGTGTGTGTGTGTGTGTGTGTGTGTGTGTGTGTGTGTGTGTGTATGTGT
>OMKL01048488.1:0-12145 GCA_900302295.1 Parasudis fraserbrunneri
GGAGAAGAGTAATGTTTACTCTATGGGGTGTCCCGGGCATTGGTTCTCAACCTTTTTCATGTCAAGGACCCCCAGATTGATACTCATAAGACGGCGGCCCACTTGATAAGATTTTGTCTCTGGAACCCCCCGAATTTTGTTGTTAGATAGCCTACTAGTTCATTTAAAAGTTAAAACATCAAAATTGTGCTGCCCTCAGCCCCCCACTTATGAATACTCCCTTACAAAAAAAGTATCATGGTAGTTTGATGATAGGGAGTGTTTACCATGATATTTTATAAATAATTCACCATAGTCATGTATCATCATGTTACCAATTTTGTACTTCTACCATGAGGCAAACGGCTCTCAACGTTTTTCATGTTGTGGACCCCAAATTGCTACATATTAGGCCGCCGAAATTTTTGTTGTTAGACAGGAGAATGTCCAGAATTCCAACACAACTGTGTTCTGTAGCTGAGGGGATAACAGTGGAGAAAGTAAAACCGAGCAAAATAGTCACTTTTACACAGTATTTATTTCATTTGGCGAACTTCTAGTACATTAAATGGGGAAATTAAACTATTACCCGTTTTCTGGGGACCCCCTGACTACTCACTACCCTATAGTGACCAAAAATGTTTGGATGATGGAAATACCATGATACTTTTCCTAACAGCTGCTCTCTAAAACCAACATCCTACTTAGAAATAAAAAACAATTACAAACACCGATGGGACAGGGCAATCCTGACAGAATAAGTATAAGAGCTGTGAGCTGCGTATTAAGTGGCAATGGTTTTGGTATCTACCTAGATTATGGCTATCTGTAGTTATGACAATTTGCAAAAATACATTTAGTACAATACTTACGAGTAATGGACGGAGTCCCGCCATAAACTGTAAAATCCCTCTGATTACCGAAGACGTGGCGTATTGATCAGGCTGCCTGAAACGGATCATACAGGAAATGAGTCGAGTAGAAGAACGGTGAGATAAAATGAGACTACCCCCGGACCCCACGTTGAGAACCACTGGTATATACTACTTTAAATTAGCTAAACCATGATACCGATGGTAATATCACGGTATTGCCATCGTTTTTGGTCACTACCCCCGTTGACCACAAACGACAGGGGCTGTCTAACAATATCCTGCTTTGAAACGAAAAAAGAATTACAAGCTAGACGGGGCAGGGCGATCCTGACAGAAGAATTGTGAACTGCGCATTAGGTCGTACCGGTTTTCGTATCTACCTAGATTATGACTATGAATGATCTGTAGTTGTGACTTTTGAAAAAAAAAAAAAATAATAATAATAATAATAATAAACAACAACTTCAGGATACTGTAAAATCCCCACTGAAAGACAGAAAGTAGGGGTGGCGTATTAACGAGGCTGCCTGAAAAAGGAAATGTGTTGAATAGAAAAGAAGATGAGATAAGATTAGGCTACTCGCCCCAACTCAGACTCTCCTCCGGGTGGAATGAGGAAATGAATAGTTGCTGCACTGTCCCACCAAGTACATTTAGCGTATTGTGTTCCACTGCTGCTACATCAGTAGGTCAATAGTACTCCAATATTATCTGACAGTCAGTCCAACTTTCTCTTAAGATTCAAGATGCTTATTCACAGAGTGGACATTTCTCTGATGATATGTATATACTATAGGAAATACATTCAAATGTGTGCCTATTTATTTGGAATCGTGCGGCACAAAATAGCTGACCCACTCGTGTGTGTGGGGGGGTGATGTTTCAGTGCTCAATGACAACACCGTATGGTACACCACTTTACTGTAAAGTATTACCCATGCCCCAATATAGGTCAACAGTATATTGCAGCCCGTGAGTTTGCTAGGAAGCAGTCAGTTAGCGGGGTCACAACAAAAGAGGGCCGATAAACAGCACATCAGGGGGACGCACTTCTGAGCCTGAGATCTGGTATGGGTCTATGGGCCACAGTCCCCCACGCTGCAGAGCAGACCCACGGGGCTGGACCTCGCCAGGTCACGGTGCGAAGGTAGTCTATCGGATCACGTCGATGCCTTGGGGGAGGACTGTGGTGCTCCATCCTGGTCCCTCGGCATATGGCTGAGTATTTCAGACTTCATCACCAACCCAGGGACCTGGACACAATAGTCTGATGCAACTCAGGACACTCGCCAGAGATGGAGGTGGAGGTCACACCCATGGGAGTTGTAGTTCACATCCAGGGTAAAGTCCATGAAACACTTGATGGTAGTTTGCCAGTAAATCTCAAATTGCTTTTAAAGGGTAATCATTCTAAAGTGTTAGACTGGTGTATGCACACAGTGAATGTGCAACTCAATCTCCATTTTTTTTTAAATATCAGCAATCTATTTATAAATTGTAAATTACAGTATTCAACAGCCTTAGGAAGCTGAGTTGGTATTGTACTTTCCAAAGTATTGTACACAAAAAAACGAACCTGAACCTGACGAAGGCCATGTGGCAAAAACACATACGTAGGAGCTTTTTAACTGTTCCATTTTGAACATGGCAATTTAATTTAAGGCATTTTAACTATGTACTGGTTGAGTGCCTTGGTCTCTGCTTTTCTTTTTGTAAGTATCCTACATCAGCTGGAAAGGGCATAGAAGTCTATATTTAAAAATTGGATAGATTTCACTTATCTCTCAGCCTTAACTACAAATTTTAATGGGGAGAAAATGGCATATGTTCACTGCCATAATACAAACATAATAAAGCACATTTTAAAATCATTTGTACATATTTATTTTGATACTCAAGAGCTCAAGCTTACAGAATAATTTGAGAGTAACATTCAATATATTTAAAATAAAATTAAAAAAGACAATCTGCATGTACTACAGCTTGCATATTCCATTATTTTTCTATTGATAAATTCTTCTAATTCTGGTGATACCATTCATTTATCGTAAGTAGAAGCACTTAGTTTTGAAACTTTAGAGATTGTTAGTTGTATCAAAAAGAATCAGGTGAACATTCCGTTTTGAAAGGCATGCTCTTGCAAGCTGCAGAAATATTTTTAAGTGCAAAAAACTGATCAGATTTTTTGTGATATGACAAACAGGTAGTGGCATTTCTGTTTTGTTATATATACAGTTTGTAGGTTGAATTTCACATTCAGTATTTTCAAATAAATGTATCAAAGAAATAAAAGCAATTTAAATGCAGATTGATACATTTACAAAACATTTTTTTCATTTTTTTTCTCATTTTTTTGTCTTATGCAACTGTGGACATACAGATGCCTTCTATCTCATTTATGTCTCCTTTCATTCATTTCAAGCCAAGGCTCCACTATGTTGGAATTTACTAAGAAGCACATTAGAAGCCACTTCTTGACTCATGGCATATCCAAGGACATGTTTGTTAGATAGCTTAAATCATTGGCTAATGACTTCAGTAATCCACAGACAGTTGTTAGATAAACTTGCCTGTATATAATAAATTTTTAACCTCAGGGCTAAACCCTTATTTTATTGGGGATTCTCCACACATATTTTTAGTCTAAGAAGGCTTCATATACATATATCCAGTCATCAAAACCCCCTCCCTTTGTTAACACAACACACAAATGCTTGAAATTGTAGTGAATGCTATATAATCTATGGCAACTACAGTCATGGTTTCGACTAAACAACTATACTCTAAGGATTGGGGTCTCATAACTACTATTAAAGGTTTGTGCTTACAAGACATTTCCCTGTATTTAAAATGCAGAGGGGTGTGATAGTTCATCCTATCCACAAGGGGGCACCACAGGCCCACCAGAACACAGTACCCCAGCGCTGATAAGGCAACATACAGTATATCACCACAGGGTATGAAGACATGAGGTAAGTGGTATGGATGAGCAAACACACTACTACCTCAGTTGAACCAAATCTTAAACAGAGTTAGAAAAATGTTATAATGTTGTCTGTCTGTATGGTCTCAGCGTATACCTACTTCTTTTTCTCTGAGTGTAAAACCATAAACACAGGGGATATTAAGTGGATTGCAAAATGTATACAGCCAAAACAGCTAAAATAACATTTAAAATCCTTCAACATATGTCAGGATTTTGCTTGAGAGTGCCTAGACTGTGAGAATGAGATCCACTTTTAGGACAATTCCAATTGCTTTGCCAGATTGTAACTGGTTAACTGTACCTTCACAGCCTTTCCAAAGTGGTTGTATACCCCAAAGTCTGAGAGGCCCGGAGAATCGATAATAAGACCAGGCCTATGTTTCCACTGCATAATACACAGCAAGCACATCAAATCAAGCACAGCTCAAGTACCTGGAAGGATTCCAAAAACTACTTCATCCAGATCTGGTATAAATGGCAGAAAAACTAAATAGGAATTGAAAGTTGATAATTCTTCATTATGTCCTTTCCCCTCCCTCTCTTTTTCCTTTGAAACTGTCAACTTTTACAGTGGAAGACATTGGATGCAAAGAGGGGCAATAAGACACAGCCCCTAAAAAGCTCACAAGCTCAAGTCAATGATGATGTGTTCAAAGATCTGTGTGTTGCCCTTGAAGCTGGAAGCAAAGATGAAGTCCCTGCGGTCTGTAGAAACCACGGTAAAGGAACGTGGTGCCTGAATGTACACCTCCTTGAAGCGCTCAAAGAGTTTCTTCTCTGTATCCCACAGGTAGATCTGCGAAAAGGTGTAGTCGCTGCCCAGGGCCAGGTAGAAGCGCTCTTTGAAAGAGAAGGGCTGCAGAATCATGGAGCCTCGTGAGGGCAAGGCCTGGATCTCGGCAAACTGCTTGGTACCCCAGCGCAGAACTTTGGAGTCACCGATGTAGCGCGTCATGGCTAGGTACAGCTCTTCCTTGATCCGGAAGTGTTTCACAGCTACCACGTCCTCCATGTTGGGAATCTCTCCTTGCAGGGCAAACTTCTGGTTGCTCCTGCTCCACTGGTAGATCACCGGAACCTGGGAGCGACTTGCCAGAATAAGGTGGGCTTTGCCATCCAGGTCAAGGAACTCAGCATCTGTATCACGGAACCACTCATGCAAGGACTGGTATGAGTAGAAGCCTTTGTCGTTCCATTTGTAGAGTGTAGACAGGCCCGCTTTAGAGCTGTCTGCAATTACAAAGAACCAGTCAGAGCCTATCTGGAAAGCCTCAATGTCGTTGGGCTTGGAGATCTTGGACACTTCAATGTCCTGGAACTTGCTGAACCTGCTCTGGTCCTCATCAAACTTGTAGATGTGGGAGCCACCAAATAGCTGGGCCACGATGACAAACACCTGGTCCTGGATAACCACTGACTTGCACCCCACAATGGACTGACCTGAAGAGCAGAGAAAAGGACAATTGTATTAATGAATGTCAACCAAGAACCTAGCTTAAAGGGAAATTCAGCATTTGCGGGTGCTATTTGAGCCCCCTTGAAAAAGCCTAGCTCTACCATTATTCTGCAATCTAATATGCAATCTAAAAGATAGGGTCGTTTTAGACGCACAGTCAGTAAAATACATCTCAAGGGCATCTCAGCCAAACAGATTCTAACTCCTCATTAATATTCTTTGATGGAGTGATCATTTGAATGTAAAAATTAACCACACATTTGTTTTTATACACAATTGTATAGTCACTTGTCAATACCTGTGATGTTGTCGTAAGTCCTGAAGTTCATCTCTATGTGGTCCCATTGGAAAACCATACAGCTCTCTGCATTAGGAGCAGCAATTGCAACATAGACGTCATTCTTATAGGAGAAGGTGTCGACAGACAGAGACTCGGATGCCACAGACTGGTGGAGGATGAAATCTGTGGAGGGACACAGATTAAGGAAGCTCATATGCTAGTAAAAGTTTAAAAACAAGGTTGACCTGTCTGAAAGGATGCAATGAGGGAAATCTATACCTTTGACTCAATAGTGAACTGCATCACCCAGCCATTCATAACAATGTTTAGTCTAAGTCACTATTAAGTGCAGTATTGCTTGTTGATGGGTTATTGCCAGTTAAACTTGAGTCACTGGCAACTGGCTCAGTTTGGTCTCACCCGTGGAGATGCACTCGTTGTGCAGGCTGGTCATATCATTGAGCCGCTTGTCCTTCATGTCCTCGGGTCCAGCACACACGACATCCGACACCGTGGCATTGGTGTTCTTCAGCCAACCCATCAGCCACTTGGCGCGACAGTCACACTCAAAGGCATTGCCTCGCAGGTCCCTGCAGAAGGGCATTATGTCATTGCAGAGCAACAAACTGTTATCAATACAGAAAACTGGAAACTTTCCTCTATTGGTAAATAAAGTTTGCATGATGGTTTTGAACCCACAACACTGTGACCACGTGGTGTGCATCTTAGCCCACTGAAGCACCAGGACACCCTTCAGTAGTAAACCTTTGACAGGTAATTTTCATACCACTGTAGTGTACTATTGGTGGTTCTGTGAATACTACCTCCAAAATACAGCATGAAGAAGAATACTCAATAAACTGATTGATTGGGAATTTGGCCATTAGAGACCCACAGAGAAATCCCAGTGGAAAGAATCCAGGAGATACAAGTATATATTGAAGAGAGTATGTCAGTGAATTGTATGCCTGGCAGAACAACTGAAAAACGATCTTACAGTTCTATCAATGACTCCAGGCCAATGAAGAGATCCCTGGGCAAGGCCTTTATGTTGTTGTTTGCCAAAGACCTGTGAGGAAACAGCACCGTCAGGTCAATACAACAAATAGCATTTCACATTGTTTACTGGAGTGTCTTTGTGCTAAGATCATATTTGTTCCATTAGGAGCCAATATAGGAAAATATTATCTACACATGAATTATAATGGGAAGCCAACTCCTGTTCAGTAAATTCGTTTTCCGGGATTGTCTCAACGTCCAAATAAATCAGAAGTTAAAACTGGGGGTTCAAATGCAAGTTTTAGTCTCTTACATATACAGTATACCTTTTTAAAAGTTCAGCACCATTGCTTGGTTTATGGTTTTTAGCACTGTCATTTTATTATTTTATTCTTTATTTTAAATCTTCCACAAAGACAGGAAACCTACTTCATAGAACACTGCACTATTATCATCCAGTGCTTGTTACAATGGTTTCCTCAAGTGCTGTATGTCAACAGGTAAGAATTTTATTTCAGCAGATATTAAAAGTCCAAACTATCTTACCAAAATAGATTCTGCTTGAGTGATGACAATGGTTGTAACTTACAGGTGTGTCAAATCCCGCAGTCCTCTGAAGGCATGTTTGGCTGCTGTCTCTATCTTATTACTCTCAATGAATCTGTGGAAACATAGCCACACAACATAAATTGATGATTATATGGTACAATTTTTAGTTCCAATCACACATCATGATTGGACAAAAGACATTCCATTAATGCTTATAACCGCAATACAGCACTGGCATTATTATGTTATAGTGCAGTGGGAAAGGCGATAAAGTTCAGTCATCTTTCTCAGTTTAACTACCATTATGAGAGTATGCACTTCTGTGTCTATATGTGACCTGCCATGAGCTAAACCTCCAAGCCTTACTTTATATGCTCAGTTATTACGCCCTGTGCTCTGAATGTCTTAAGAATACTGTGATCAAAAAAGAATAGCACAGATGTACTTACAGGTACTCCAGGTGTGGGAGGCCAGAGAATGCATCATCCCTTATTGTTGTAAGAGAGTTTGAATTCAGAAGCCTGTTGTGAATAGTAAGAAGGAAAACAAATCAACCGATATTAAAGTACAGTGTTTAAGCAATGTAAAAGCTGTTGTTTTTTCCTCAGAGGAAAAAGGGCAAATGCAAAAGAATAAGTGAATAGTCAAAATAGAAAATCGTGCAAACCCTTCCAATCTACAGTAACAGTCATGGACAGGTGCTCAGTTTGACCCATCCTCTGTTTCTATAAACATATGATCCTTTTAGGCATTATGGGAATCAAAGGATGTCATCTTGAAGCATTATTACAAGTGTCTACTGAGTTCAATAATGCTGTTTTTTTTATTACCAAAAAATGTATACTTGCTACAGTTAAGGTAGTAAGCCAGATCAAATTTTGAGAATGATTGTGAATCCTTCAGTGTTTTCAAACTTAACCATCTAGAGATGTTGTGTTCATTTATAGCTTAGACTTTAGAGGTTTTTAGGTGACGTTTGAGCTTTTGGGTGATCATATTCACACTGAATTGGATTGACTGCAAATACATGGGCCGTCCAAAGAAATATCAAAATGGGCGTAGCTATACGGTTCTTCGTTTTAAAGGGGACATATTATGTATCTTTTCAACAATTTTATACATCTTCATTGAATCTGTGGAAAATTTGTATTATGTTTTTTGCAAAGAAACAAGTCTAAATCTAATTAAAAAAAATAAAATAATAATAATTCCAGGACCTCTTTCTTCCCTTGTATTTTTGTTGGATGTAACACACACCAAATTTTTTATAATTTATTTCCTTCCCTGCCTGGCTGCCCCACACCCAAGAGTAAAAAACTTTTATAAACCGGGCAGTGTATTCGGTAGGCAGTGTGCCTGGCTCCAAAAAACACAGGTAATTATATCCCCGAACGACAAACGGGATATTATGAATTCACCCTGACCTCCACCGCGGCAGATCCTACATGTGATTGTGATACCTCAAATAGCTTTCATTCAAATATTTTCATATTTGCACATTCATGATCCCTAGAGGAAGAACCCTATTGATTTTGGTGACCCCATGATCTTTCCTCTAGCACCACCATCAGGCCAAACTTTAAATTTTCACATAAGTGTATCTCCATTAGCTTTCATTAAAATCTTTTCAAATTTGAGGGACACAATCATGACCCCTAGAGAAAGAACCCTGTTGATTTTGGTGACCCCATGACCTTTCCCCTAGCGCCACCATCAGACTCCTGATCTGTTACTTATACAGTCATGAAACTGATATACAGTACATCAGACCGGCATCACATCATCTGCTCTGATTTGTGATTGCCACGCCTCTTTTTTGGGGAAAACAACTTAGTAAACAGGGGTTAGGCAGCGTTTGCTCACAAACAACAACTTTAGGACAAAACAAACATATAAATCATGCCGAAGACTATCTTGTCCCAGAAATAGTCATTACCTTTTCGTTTTAAGTCACCCAGAGATTGTAATATTAAATGTCCAGGAAGGGAAATGGAGAAATCTCCTGCAGGTGAATGGGAAAATACCACAGGGAAGACTGAAGGGGCATGCCTGAAAACGGATCAAACGTACCTTTTGAACACAACAATAGCTCGAAAGCTAAATGGCGGCCAGTGTTGGAAAGTAATTGCTTGACTTAACTTGATGCTTGAAGTTTTTATACAGACCAATAGGAATGGTGTCTGTGCTTTCCACCAAAAGTGGGCCCAGCCACGAAAAAACCAAAGTACCTGGATTTGCTGGTCTGATGTATCTAGAGATGTGTCTAGTCATGGGCCACAAATTTGCCATAAGGACCTATGAAGTCTGCTATATTGGAATTTCTGCCATTTGAAAAACACTTTCTTCCCTACTCCCCCTAGACTGTTCACCTGATTCTCACAAACTTGCTTTGTGGAATCTGGGGACTACCATCTTTAAATGTGTTATTTACATAATTGATAGGCCAAACCATACGACCACCATATCCAATCAAATTTCGGAAAAACACATGGTAAACAGGAACTGATTTGTTTCTTTCCAGTATGTTTGCCTTACAATAGTGAGGAGGCCTGTGAAGTTCTGAGTCATCTGGCCTCATGGTGGCGCTTTTCTCATAAAAATAAACAGCTTGGATAAGGGGTATAGTCAAAAGGTGGATCGAGAATTCGGGCTGTTCGGGGGAAATATCCGCTGTCGGCCACCGGCAGCAAATGTATCGTTGATTAAGCTAAGGTTTGTTAATCTGAGGACTTCAAACTGTAGCCAAACAAAAAGGAGTAACTGTGTAATTTCCCCCCAGTTCCTTAATAACATTTCAGTCTGCCAAATCCATGCAAAGACTAGGCAAAACCCATTTTCCATAATATGTACACTTTAAGGGTTCTGTTATAGATGGACTCACAACAGTTATCAATAAATGCAATTTATCATTCTTCTAAGAGTAAGAGCACTGATCTAGGATCACTGCTCAGGTCACATGACCACATACACCTCATCATGACTTATGAGCCAATCTGGTCTCAGTCTCAGCTCTCCTACTTTCAGATGCTTGCTAAATACAAGCCCAGATCTTCTGTTTCCTCCTTGGTAAGCATAGAGGGATCACTGTGACGCTATGATGTAAGCAGGCAGTGACAGGGCAACACTGATAGCCAGCTAATACCTCCTCTGGAACATGCTAAAATATCCCTCTAGAGGTCAATGACGATCTCATCTTGATGCTTGCTTATACTACTGTGAAGCCAACCGCTGGCCCCCACCCATTTTTCATGGACAAAAATGTACTCTCTGAATTTGAGATAATGTTGGCATTCAATCAGCGGTGCACACTAAAGATCACATATCATTAATGTGTAGATTTTGGGCTGTATTGCCCATCCCAACTTGAAGATGGGAGAAAGGCAGGGAGGATTACAGGGATAGCTGATGCACTCTTCCCATGAGACGCACATCATGAAAGTGTGTCACTACAGTACACCAATGCTCTTAGCACACCTGCCACGCCTGTGTTTACGCCGACATCACTACAATCAATACTGGAGTAACAATGTGGATCGATGGCTTCCGGTAAGTATGATTAGTAAGGTAGGGGTTGCTTTCAACCTCAAGCCCATTACCTTTTTGGAGGATGTATGATTTAGGACCATCTGACATCTACAGCATCTCATCCAGCCTCATGAGCTCATCAAAGTCAGTTTCAAGCTGGCATAATATTGAGATAGTGCCCATTAAGGGCTTCACTTAGGGAATTCCATTTTGATTTCAACTGCCTTAGGGTGACCACTTTTTCAGAACACTTTGGATAGTTTTATTATTGTTATAACATTCACTAAAGCAGGTATAGCCTATAGGCAACTATTTGAATATATACAGTTCTGGGAATATGCATCTGTATGTACATGCATTTGGCCTACTACAGCATGCAGCACTTTCAATCACTTTAGTTGAATTTCCCAGTTGAATGAATCAATGAACGTTGGATACAAATTTGTCAGTTTTGAACAATGAGCATTTTTCAGGAAGTAAAGGGCAACCCATGAGATTATGACACTAAGGAATGGTAGACTACTCAAGAACTCTTACAGTAACTGGAGTGATGGCATGTGAGCAAACATAGCCTCTTTGACCTCAGAGAACGTCCCATTGACGATGCTCCTGAAAGAAAATCAGAGTAAATAAAATTAACTAAATTAAACGTAGCGCAGGTTAATCCTAAAAACTGACCATTTCACTGAGGGAAAGGAAATGGGACTGCATTGTCATCTGAAATTATCACAAGTCAGCCTGTACATCTTATTTGGAACATTTATACATTAGACTATTAGGGACGTACCGGGAGAAGCTGCTGGGATAATCTAGCCAAATGTGGTAGGTAGCCTAATACGCATTACTAGGCTAACGGTATTGCTTCTTAGAAATGTAGCTACTATCGTAGGTTTCTATCAATCACATAATTTAGCTACTCACAAGGAATTGATATCGTTGGGGGAAATCCGTGGGACATAGGAGGATCCGACGCAAATTATGGACTCCTTGGAACAGCTGCATGTTGAAGGGCATCGGAAAACCTTCTTCAAATATACCGGTTGAGATAGGTACAAAAACGCCACAGAAAACAATGCCCATATCTTGAGAATTGACAGCATCTTTCTTGTCGGGCGTGCATGTGTGAGGTTTGCAGAAAACGCCGAGGCAGATGGCACCGCGCTTATACACCCTGCACCATGAAATGCTGCACTGGATCCCTGACATCAGCAAATCAGCTGCAGCTCCCCTCGTTCAATTTAATTATTTATTAAGCCAGGGGCTTCAGTGAATGTTGGTTAGACATCCTTTATCTGTGTGCATTGTGCACTATGCTACAAGAAGACGATAGTTCACTATTAAACGGATACTTTTATTGTCTTTATCAATAGGTGATATATTCACAAAATACTTATCGACAGTTAATGGTGACAAGATAAGGATAAGTCATCATGATAGGAGACCTCATGTGTTGGTTCACCATGTTTTATTTAAAAAAAGAAATAAAACAATAAAAA
>OMKL01048489.1:0-21324 GCA_900302295.1 Parasudis fraserbrunneri
ATGCGCGCGCGCACACACACACACACACACACACACACACACACACACACACACAGATCCACACTGTACAATGCACATGCACAGGGAGGCATGCAGAGCACACTTGTGCGCCCACCCACACATTCACACACATCCATCCATCCTCTTAACGTACTTACACACTACATAAAACATAGCATAAACAATGACTTTCACAGGCCCATATGAGAATAGCCACAGATGTGTGTGCACAATTTAAATAATGTTATTCATCAAACTGTATGAAAAGTACATGCTAAATATGGCTTTCCTCAATAGAATTCTATTTCTCTGTCTTTCTTTTTTTTTTTCAAACAACAAATAGGCAAAGTCAGGCAGTGGAAGTAATGGGCGCTTGGCTGAGGAATTCATTATGGCAATTCTCTAGCCCCTTCTGTAGCCAAGGGGCACCTTTTTTAATGCAGCAACGGTAGGGAAGTGTTGTTGCAATACGGGCCGCTGTAGCCCCAAATCCAAGTCATTATTTATGAATTAATTTGCGCAGTCATTCAGTCGCAGGCCACATCTTTTATACATGCAACGAGGGTCGTGTCCTGAAGCTCTGTGGGCTCTGTGACTGCAGACTCTGTGTCCCACGCCAAGCTGCCCTTCACTTTGAATGAGGAAGGGAGAATGCACAGGTCCAGTCAGACTGGCCTCATTAGACATTCATTAGTCTCCAGCCAATAGGAAACCAGTCCAAGAAGAAGAAGGAAAATGAAGGGGGGGGGGATTGATTCCTTTGAAATGAGTCATGGATGTTCTAATCACACATCCTTACTGCAACAGAGTATGAGAGAAAAGGACAGGACAAATATGTTGTCTACCAAAGAATTTGGACAGGACAAATATGTTGTCTACCAAAGAATTTGGACAGGACAAATATGTTGTCTACCAAAGAATTTCGACAGGACAAATATGTTGTCTACCAAAGAATTTCGACAGGACAAATATGTTGTCTACCAAAGAATTTGGACAGGACAAATATGTTGTCTACCAAAGAATTTCGACAGGACAAATATGTTGTCTACCAAAGAATTTCGACAGAACAAATAAGTTGCCTACCAAAGAATTTCGACAGGACAAATATGTTGTCTACCAAAGCAAGAGAAGGCAGTAATTGGGTGTCTTAGTCAATAATACTGAGAGAGAGGGTTTTGTCAGTGAGAAAAAAAGAACCAGTTATATATAGCCCTTCCAGCCCCAGTGCTCAGGGCTTTCCCAATGAAAATCAGCTGGCCCAGGGCCAAGGCCTGGCCAGCACAGACACCAGAAGAGCTCGCTCTGCAGGCCCTCCTGGCCTTTTGTGGGGGTTTTTTGTTTTGTTTTTTCATAATCTTCATGTGCCAGTCATCTGTCAGAAGCAGAGGGGAAAACATTCCACACAGTTCTATTGAGTGGAGTCCACCGCAGCACCAGGGAAGCTGCTGTGTACAAGCCTAGAGGAGAGGATTCAGACACACGCTGTCTTTTCAGCGTTGCTGTGCCATCCAAATCAAAAGACATGATGCTGCAGCCCAGGCTGTCTGCCATCTAGGAAGCCTCAATAAACACAACACAACACTACTGACTGATGGAGCTAGACGCTTTTTCACAGTCACTTGCTGCTCTGGGATTCTGGTCCGAACAAGGATGGTGCACCACCGCCGGTTCTGTTCAATGACGACATGTCAGAACTGTCCAGTCACACATGCAATGAAAGCAACATGCATTTGTGAAGCAAAAAGGGTTTATGATCCAATATTTGGTGATAAATTATTAATCGGCTCTGTTTTTATCTTATCCAATTACCATACTGGCACTTTCAAAAACAGGTAAACAGCACTGAGGATTTTTCGGAATCTGCTTTTTGAGAAATACTTTTTCTTTGAACCATAGCATGTTACTCTAATTTCCAGATGGCTGGAGTAATTGTAAACAGCTCAACACATGCCCCAATTTCAACATGATCCATTCCCCAAACTTCAAACAGGGATGTGTGCTGTGATTGCACAGCTTTGATATGAAATATTCATCTAACCTGTGAAGTGTTGTGTAGCCACCTGCCATGTGTCAACAGCATGGCATCTATTATTGACGGCCTGGGTAGAGGTCGGTGTGAGGCCCATGGTCTGCCCTGTGTGGTGGTGGTGGTGGCCCGAATCAACATGGACAATCTGATTACATTCAGTCTCTTTAGAAAGGAGTTGGCTCGGAGCTCCATAGACCACCAGCATATCAGGTATCTGCCTTCCAGAGGAAACATAGGCCAATGCTGTGCAAAGGATTCCTAAGGATACAAAGGATTCCTAAGACGTATACCATGTAATCGCAACATCCTAGGTTCAAATCTGACGAAGACCCTTGCTGCAGGTCATCCCCCTTTTCTATCCCCTGACTTCCTGTCAGTCACTGCTCTGTCAAATGAAGCAGAAATGCCCTAAAAATATCTTCATAAAAAAAAAGGGGAAAAAAAGTGGGACACAGAGAAGTTGTGTAACATTCAATGAATATCAACCAGCAACACCGACGCCCACTTCTTTCCTGGAAAGAGGAGAGTTCCCAGTCTTGCTGTGACCAAGAATAAGCCAATCCCTTAGAGAGATCTCTGGTATATCCCAACTCCCCCCTAGCTCCAGCCGCAACAGCCAATCATCCTCCCCCTGCAGCAGAATGTGTTTCCACCCAAGGGCCGGGCAGTTTCCTTTCTCAGGCTTCCCCGGGTCCCACAGGGACAGGGAGGCAGCATCTGTCCCACATGGCCAGCATGTATCCTGGGTAGCCTGCACAATCTCAGCCCCACTGTAGGACAGATTTCCAGAGGAAGTCTTAGTTACCGCCTGCTTCGTCTTAGGGCTGCCTCCTCTTAGTTGATTTAGTTGACTAATCGGTCATTTGGGTCTTAGTTGACTAGTCCATCGTTAGGATTAGTCGAATAATCCATCGTTAGGGACTTTTTAGGTTTTTTTTTGTGTGTGTGTCTTTTCTTTTTATGCTTTCTTTCATGCTGAATGAGTTATTTCCTGGAAAATGATGAACACATCTTTGGTATCACAGTAACATTCATAAAAACATTCATAACTCTTTGGTCTTAATAAACACTAGATTTAAAGGGGGTCCCTCTGCACTTTTGCATTCATTTACAGAAGCCCATAAAAACTAAATTTTACAGATTTGTCCATCTAAAAGATTAGTTGATGAAATCCTATGACTATTAGTCAACTAAGATTTTTGGATACAACCTTGCTGAAGACCTATTAGCTCAACTCTCAGACCCCCAGAAAAGGATGGAGCTTGGTGACTCCGAGTGTGTGATGTTGATGATGACCAGGGTGTGATACGTGTCAGTTATTCCGGGCCACAGCTTCTTATAGCCAACCTGCAGGTCTACTTGTCATCAATCGTCTTCAATGAGAACTGTCTCAGTCAGATCCAAGACAGAGAGAGAGTGGATCTGATCGTCATCAGTGTTCAAGATAAAAAGATAAACGTTTCATCCGTTGCACCATGGAACACATAATTGTCTTGTATAACAGCAACTTGAGATTTTGTATCAGGCCTTTTTATAGTATCAGATTGACTCTGACCCAGTAAGTATCTGTGTTAAGGATACTTGGGCGTGTCAGATATGAGATTAATCCAACCTGAATGGATTCCCTCCCTTGCATGATGCGAGAGGAGGGAAGAGGCTTGTGTCGGACCGGACTGAGAATGACTGTCCATCAAGTCAGACTGGCCAGCCAGGGCTTTCAGAGGAGAGGGTAGGAGACACTGAGCTAAGATGTAGCTCAAGGGCCCTCTGTGCCACTGAAGGCCCCGTACAGTATTGAGTGGGACAATGACTGTACTAACTGTATTCAGATCTGTCTCTTCGGTTACATAAGCCTGAGCAGGGGAGAGCAGCTGAGGGGGTCGACGCAGAAGCCACAGTACACTGGACAAATATAATAACCACAAAAGCACTGAGGGGTGCATGAAAAGGGCTGCATTGAATGATACCGCTCTTCACAGACCAATAACGGCAAGAGGATCATGTGTTGCGGCTTGTTTTGCAGCGGAAAGTACTCGCAGAAAGCCTCGAGTGTTGCAGGGTAACCAACCAAAGGAGGGAATTTCGCATGAGGTTATGTGTTGACATAAATGCCAAGCAGTTTTGACATGCACACACGCGTACACGTCACTTCGGTGATGCAAACAGAAAATTGCAAACAACCGACCCGTCTCTTAATTGCCATATCAAATTACTGTATCCCCTGTGTTGCATCCATCCTCTCTCACTCTCCCTTCATGGATCCAGGAGAAAATTGACCTTTTAATGTTGAGCTTATTAGAAAGGATAGCTGACACCAGTGTCTTTACCCAGGGCAGCCAGGGAAATCAAATCAAGCTAAAGGTTAACAGTCTCAAAACCTGGTTTGAACAACACAGGCTTTAAAAGTAGAATCTGTAATGCTGTCAGACAGCGACCTCTAGGCAAAGGAGCCCTGCTTGGTATTGCACTTTGTATACATTTTTTGTTTTGGTCTGATCTGTGGATTGGAGTTTAGTAACTTATTATACTGTGAATTTCTCCAGACCTCTCTTGGTGGAACCAGAGGTGTGGCCAGTAATGGTAACCCCTGCCATTTCCCCACTCAACTCCAGCCCACACATCAGACAAAGGAAATGTAAATAGTGCAATACCAAGCGGGGGAGGTCGCTGTTTGACGGAATTACAGATTTTACCTTTAACTAAGGGTTAATAGAACAAAAAATCTCCAAAAGTGTCACAAAATTCATCCTCACCTTATGGAAATGTTTGTCCACAGGAAACCACTACGGAAAGAGGAGAATGGGACAAGTCGCGGGGAGTACGCCATGAACATCCGCAACAAGAAGGCCATGGGCACCAACAACACTGTGGTATAGAGACTGTCCCCCTGACAGACACAGGAAGTGACATCACCAACCTACCATCTCTCACCTTAACCCTCAAACGCAACAATCCCCCTCCCTCACACAGAATGCAAAGGGGTTTCACCCGAGCTTTTCAAACGCATTTACCCTTTTCCTCGTCCTCTCTCTCTCTCTCTCTCTCGACATGTTGCTTGGACTGAAGCCAAGATCCAGCGCAAGAAGAAAGGTTATAAAGATGAAGGGAAAAATCAGTGTGAGAAGGGACAGAGAAACAACGGTAACAACAACAAAAACCCCTGTGGTGTCAGACGAGGGACAGAAGACTGAACATGACGCTCTGAACAGCAAGTGTTGTTGACAGGCTAGCTGGTGTGCTGGCTGGAGAGGGGACATGGCTGCCAGTCCACTGCAGATCCAGACCTCACACACACACACACACACACACACACACACACACATACACACTGTAGACATCTGCAATGGAACAAGAGACAATACAGCAGCGCTGCAGTCCCATGGGCGGCCACAGACAAGGCAGACCCACCACACAGTGAAATAACATGCATGCAGTTTTTATGGAGAATGCAACATTTTTTTTATATTTCCTCACACGCTGTCCATCCTTTGTTTCCCATTTTTGGAGGCAGATGTTTTTGTAAGGGGGCACAGTTCTGCTGTTGGTCCTAGCTCTGGAGTTGTGGATTATTCATCTGACTATGCAATTTAAAGAAATCCATGTAAAAAAAAACAACTAAAAAAACAGGATTGACGTCAATATATGACCTTCTGGTTATTTTGCATCCCAGCATTGCGATTAAAGGACTTAGGCTCAGTGTAATATATATTCATTCATCCATCTATTTATTTACTTATGTACCTACGAATTTATTTTTTTACTTAAAAAAAAAAAGAAACGCTGTCAGATTATTTATTCACATCTTGACAGATGAATTCATTTTATTTCTTTGATAGCTCTGTTTTTTAAGTGAATTATTTACAAACCATATAATTCATTTGTGATGCTCCAATGCTTTAAGCCCGCTGTCAGTTTGTTGAGACACTGATGCAGAAAACACGCTCGCTCTGCAAAGAGTTTTGCTATCAGTTGTTTTGTCTCTGGCTGTTTGATATGCCTTTCTCTACTACCCTGAGACTTCAGATAATAAGTCAGGGATGTCTGTGCAACACCATGTGAATGTGTGTTTTCCAAACATTATTTTGGTACTGCAGCCTAGCCCACTCCCCAATTTATTTAGTTATTTTAAGTCAGTTTTAAGCCCCCTAAAAGATCAACCTTATTCCACTTTGTTTTATCACATCCCATTAGTTCAGAGGCTTGGGGGTCAGCAGGATGCCTTCTGCCATGTTTTGTTTGGGTTTGACAATCTTCATTTTTCCATGTGTCAACAAGGGCTTAGCCCATCGCTATAGAAACAGGGGACATGAGCCCAGGGCTGACCTTGTGACTGTTGAGAGACAGGAGGCTTAGCCAATAGGCAGAGATCAGGTTGCACACAGGATGGCCTCAGCTGGGACATGTGTGACCCGGTGCTGCCATAAGCATCCTCCACATCCCCCTATAGTAATAACACAACTGAGCTCAACGCTGTGCTTCTTGTTGACATTAAATCTGTGCGTAAGTGTGTGAGCGTTTGTGTGCAAGTGTGTGCGTCTAAGTCTAGTGTTTCCCATAGGTTCTTGGGTTGTTTGTGGTGGTGGCAAGCTGGGACGGGCAATACACACAATCGAGCAGTGGAAAGGACTGTGTAGATGCGGGACATTATTAATGTGTTATTGTACGGGTTTGTGGTATTGTATTGAAATGTATTTGTGCTGGGCCGACACAAATAAATAAATGTATGGGAAACACTGAAGTGTGTGTATGTGTGCGGGCAAAGAGGATGAGTGTTTTGGTGTGAGAGAGTGCTGTATTCTGTGGCTGTCAGTCTTAAACATAGACCAAACTGTTATATTTTGGAAACACACACTTGCATTGAAACATGCACAGGTATTAGCAAACAGTATACCCTACAATGTACCCATATGAGGGAAATGATGGATGCATGAATGTAAATATTGATATTTAAATATCTGCCTTCTGGACTGTTAATGACATGTACAGTGTAACAGAACATAGTAGAAATGAAACAATGTGCTACCAATTAGAATTATAGCAATGTTGATGTCCTGTTGATGGAGCAAGCCATTCATGTATATTTGGCAATCAATAGTCCATGCACAATTTATGCATTATACCAAACAGATAGGAAGATGTGCATAAATTGATTTCATTGCTGACTTTTTCAGTTGTAAATAAAAGTGTACAGAATGACAGACCCCCGGTGTCTTATGTAACCAGGCAATGCAGGTCAAAAATAGCCATTGTCCTGCAGCAGACAAACCTGTATCTGTGTGCTGAAGGTGATAAAAGTGATGCCGTTATATTTAGCCTGTGCCCATCCGGTCTGTCTGTCTGTGCTGTGCGTGTCTTGGGCAGGGCTGTGCTGGCCTTGTCTCCTGGGCCCCCCCACAGCGAAGGACATGTTCTCAGTCTGTCTCACACAGTGCATCTTTAATGAACTGCGATTATCAAACACATTCCTCTCTATGGGGCTTAATGACGCAAAAAGAGCAACTTCTGGGTCACATATTTTGTGCCAGCTCTGGGTTCAATCTGCAAAAATGTCACAAACACAGTGTCTGTGTGAATGGTAATTTTCTGCATGCAGTTCCACAGTGTGTTGTATAACTGCCCTGACAAAATCTGAATTTTTTTTTACAGGAAACTAAACAGACAGATTCTGAGGAGCACCTATTATAGAAGTTCCATTCTCAAATTGTAACATTAGAAAAATACGTTTGCCCATTTTCCCAATCATTTTGTACACTACATGTTTGGTTAACAGTGTGATACAAAGGAGCTAAGGAGATGGGTGTTGCACAGGCTGAGCCTTGTAGAGAGAGAGAGCACCGGAGAGGAATGTGAATGAATTATAATGTGAATGAGAGACTATACAGTAGTGTGTGCCTCCCCTGCTTTAGATGTGCAACTTGACGGTAATGCCGATGGACACTCGGAGCAATTTAAACATTCATGCATTGTCCAGCCAGGGCGCTGTGGATCTGCCTGTAATAAAAGAGATGTGACAAGGCTGAGCAGGGGAGCCAGGGACCTTCACCATCTCACCCAGCTTTATGTGGCTACTCAGGAGGTAGTTACATAGCGGCGAGGGAGAAAAGGATGCCAAGATTCTCTTAAGTTCAGCTGTAACTTTACAAACAGAGAATGGAATTGTTGACTAGGCTCCAATCTCCCTCTTTAATCAAGGAATGTCACCTGTTCATGTACCTGCTGATATGCTGTGCTGGTGTGTGTATGTGTGTCCTCACACACACACACACACACACACACGCACGCACGCTCCGTTCAAAGCTGACCTTCACAATCTTTGAGGACCCACTCACCCTCTCTGCCTGAGAGGCCTTTGGTCAGCGTTAATTACCCTCCGTGTCTCCAGCTGCCTGCTCATCAGGTCAGTGCTCCCAGATGGTCCTCCAGGAGGCAGGCAGGCTGGGGCGGGGAAAGTGCTGGATACCTGTGGGACACTGATTACATAAGCTGCTGCTAATGAGAGAGGTTCTTTAGAAAAGGGCTGCGAGTTCAAATGATCACACAACGGTGGCAGCGGCTGACAGATGCAGCCCCTGCGCCGGGGGACTTGATTACACACACACACATACACACCTAGTTTCACTTTAACACACAAACACACACATAGGTACACAGCAGGAGGGGGGCTCTTTGATGAGCCAAGACTACAGGTTGATGAGAGGGGGCACCGCTTCCTGATTCAACTTGCTAGGGGTCACCAGGGATGGTGTACGAGTGCCTGTGTTTGTTTGTGTATTGTGTGTTTATTAGTGAAATTGTGTGATGACATTAGTTAGACAGCACTTAAAGCTGGTGACTCATTTGACACAGGGCTCTCAACACGGATCCTTTTACAAAGTACATTGGATGACTGAGGGTGGCTTATATGAAACATGAGACATATGCAAATCAAGTCCCCTATCCTCTTGGTCCATAAACTCGTTTCTTCCCACAAAATTTATTTATACCATCTAATATCTCATTTATCTTGAAGGCCCGATAATGAAATGTTTGCAGCACTAACGAGAGAGAAAAAAATAAAATAAATGAAAGTGCTATTCAGCTGTGTAAGTCCTGCTGTCATGTCATCTGTCATTCCCAGACTAGAGCCTTATCGTAATGCGGTTAGACCACACAACAATGCTTAATCACAACAAACCACATTAGACCAAGGGTAATTGTGTTTGCTTGGTATATGCGTGGGCCGATCTGTTTCACTGTTGCCAATGAGAGGTATTCTCTCCATTTGGGGGGAGGGGGAGGGTGCCATTGAGATGAGCTTGTTTGCCTCCGACGTCTGGCTCCACCTTATCGAGTTACAATGCTGCTGCTGCAACTCGGATTGGCCTCTGATCGATATGCGCTCTGATGGCGAGAGGCAACCTGACTGACGGAGCCTGAGAGGATTGTGAGATACGAGCTCTATGCTACTGTCCAAGTCATTATTCAGGGAGACACCTGAGCTTCAGTTTCTACTACAGGAGCAGTAAACAAGAGATAGCTGATTTCACTGGTCTGCCATCTGCAGAAAGGTACATTCACACACTGGCCATTTTCCACATCACAGTGCTATTTACTGTTATTTACTTTGGAGATGATTTGGAGAATACTTTAGAGAAGAGTCAAATACAGTGTGTCCAAACATTTAGAGAACAGTCTTAACTTTTATTATCTGGCTTGCAACCAAGCAACTGAAATATGTTAATTTGAATGTCAGAGAGTGAGCTTGTCTAAGATTCAGCATTTGTCTTCCAGGCCCACACTATAACTGACATGGGTTAAAAGGTTAAAATAAATTTTCTTAATCATCGACTGACTTATCATATACATATACAACAGTATATTAGGCACCTGATATAACTTTCCCCACATACCTGACAAGCTTTTTTATTACCAGTTCCAATAGTAGCGCTTTTAAATAAAATCGATTTACTGTACTGTACATATATTACTGCAGTACTAAAGGTGCTGAAAATTATTCAGTCCAAACGGGTCTCAGGCAGCAAATGTTGATTTACATCGGAGTCCTTATGATGGAGGATCAGACAGATCAGATGCATGCTGTTCCTGAGGAGTACTCGGCCCCCTGGAGGACCCCTCAAGGTGAACCGGAGAACAGGTCACATGGGGTAGAACTGGGAGGCGGCTTCAGACGACTGGATCTCCACCTGTGCCATCTTGAACTGGGTGCACTGCAGCCACTTGCGCAGGGCGAACGGCAAGGCCCCCGGAGCCTGGCCCTGCAGACACTGGTGGTTGACCCTGTTCTGGATGGCCTGGAGACGTAGCTGAAGCCCCGCAGATAGATGCTGACCAGGGTGAGGAAGGAGGAGGAACATGCCATTTTAGTTCACTGTTATTTATAATGAGCACATTTATCAACACAATGTTAATCTGTATCTATACCCATGGAAAGACAGGGCTAAGTAGGAAAAGACGGGGCACAAAGTGGGAACACAAGCTTGGTACATACATGTTCCTTGCTTGTAAATCCCCATCTAAAGCATGTATTTTTATATTTATCTGTTGACCAAATCTTAACATGGATTTTGTATTTTTGATGGTCAGTTATGATGTTAGCCATGTCGAATTTTACTTTCATCTGTTGCTGCTGTCAAGCCCCCTTTGTCATGCTAACAGGCATAATGAAAGTCTTCCATCAATGCTACAGTAGCTTGTTAGCTGTACCCCTCAAGTACCCAAATCGCCTGTGTGCATTTTTTATGAAAACAGCTTACCTTTAAGTTGGATTGAATCATGGGCAGCCACATAGGGATAAGCTGATGGGAAGAGGGGACATGGATTAGAAAGTGTTGATACAAAATGATAATATGAAATATTATGTGCATGGACGTTTGTGTATATTGTATAAAGTCTGGGGATACAGCTAACCTTGACAAAGATGGTTGAGTTGCACTCCTGTAGGGCCTCCATCAGGCTAATGACATGAAGACACACCATCTCCACCATCTGGGGGGGGGGGTAAACATTTTGACTACAATTATAGGCATTTTACTATTCAACAAAGCTTAACAGTAAAACAACAACAACATCAGGGCAATCTATTACAACAGCAGACACTTATATAACAGTGACACATTCACAGACACAACACTGTCCTCAGTTCACATTTCACATTTCACATTTCACAATTGAGCAAGCAGACCCAATTTCCAGGCCCCTGTTCTCCCTATACCCTCCCTAGCTCCCTGGAGGGGGGTTGGGGGGTACGTCCTAGGATCATCTCACCACTTTGTTGTGGGCCATGAGCTGCAGGATGCTGGGCGTGACACGGCTCCAGAACTCCAGGCCGGTGAGGATGGCGCCGGAGGAGAACTCCGTCTGGTTCTGGTTCTGCATGGCTGGGGCGGCTGCCGCCTGTTCACAGTAGATGGTCCACAGCTGGGCGAACATGAAGGCGTGGAACAAGGAGCACATGTGCAGCACCGACGTCTGTGGGACAAGATGAGATGGAGATGAGATCAGGAGAGGGTCAGAGATACACACCGAGGTGGATACAGACCCACCGTGAGCCAACCGGTCGTTTGAGGTTGTACCGGACCTTGGACTGCTCTGGGAAGCCGATAAGGATGACGATGAGGTGGTCGGCGATGTGGGAGCCGGCGTCCAGAGGGATGGGCATGCAGGAGGTGGAGCCCTGGTGCAGGGCATAGTGGGTCAGAGAGCCCAGCAGCAGCCAGGATAGCTGTCGGATGTGGGACACGCACTCGATGAACTCCTTGGGCCTGTGGAACGGGTGCAGTTCAGACTCAATTTTACAAATGAGTAGACAAGATATTGGCCCAGCAGCACAATATTAACATCATATTTTTTAAGTTAATCCACCACTAGTCTCTCAGCCTCATGATATAAGACGTCGTTGCCATAAAAATCACTGTTACGTCACTGACATTAATTGTTGCATTTGGGGCTGCTACTGTACAGACAATGAATGGGACACTGAGTGTGTGGGCCCAAAAAATGTTTGTGTGAGCTTTTACACCCAAATGAAGTCTAATTTCTTGTTGAGACATGTCAACAAGTCTAGAGTAGAAACATAATTTGGGTGTGAGAACTCAAATTAGCATTTTATGACTCCACAAAGTCAGTGCCCCACTGATTGTCTATGGAGCAGCCCTGGATTTTACAACCAGGTGACAACACAAATTCAAGAGTTCTCTAGAAGGGTGAGCTTTGGAGAGTGTGATGCGTGTTCACAAATATTGACTTAACTGTCCTGGGGCACAGAAGTACCATATATGAATTCTTAAAATGGGTGCCAATCTCCTTTCAGTCTGATATGTCTGATGCATGGACTTTAACATTGATGTGATTCTCACCCTTGTTGCATGGTGGAAGGGGGATGGTACAGCCAAGGCAGATAACGGACCACAGCCTTGTTGTCACGGTGATTGCCTTTGCTGATCTCCATCGCCGCCACTTGTGCTAGGCCAACTTTTAGGTTTCCCCCAAAGGTGTCCTCATGCAGTGGCTGACAGCATGCCTTCATGTGGCTCTGAATAAAGGGAAAGGGGTTGGTAGTCAAAGAAGCTGATGGGACACTGAGTAGAGGGTAAGACGCTCTAAGTCAGGGTGTCCCCAATCCTTACAGGCAGCAGACCCCATATTGAGGTAGACCCCATATTCCTGTGACCACAAAATTTATACAAAACGAATTAATTAATTAATTAATCAATCAATCATGCAATTAGTTAATTAATTAGTTAATTAATTAATTAATTAATTAATGTATTAATAAAAATAATTAAAAAAAACATGAAAATGGTGTGATCAGGTTCCTCGCAAGTGCAATGAACAATCATACCACTCCTCAGAGGGACAGAAATCAAGCTGCAATGACAACTGTGTATAAGGTAGTGAGACTCATGGCTTCCACAGTGACTGTGCTGTTCAAAAGACACTGGGCTCTATTTTCGTGAATCTAGGTGCAAGTGCAAATGCAGGTCTAACTTCAGAGCGCTGGCGCACGTGGGTGTGGCCAACTTTTTTGGGGTAATTTGGTGACCGAGATGCAAGCGCATTCATGGCGCAGCGCGGCGCAGGGTTGGAGTAGGAGGAATACATTATTAGCAGTTGGAGTTTGGGCTGGCTTCAGTTATGGCCAATCAAATCAGCTCCTCTCATTCTCCTTAAGAACAATATGCGCCTGGCTACGTCAGAATAACTTCAACTAAGGCCAAAGAGATCCAATGGCAATAGCATGTAGATAATTATATTAATTATATAGTTTCATGACAGAGGACCCAACCCCAACATTGCTCTAAGAACTACTACGTGTAGACGGTGACCGCGTGATCAAATGAACAACCACTAAAAGAGAGACAATACTTACTTTTAATTTGGTTAGCGTGTGCATATCTGCAATGAAGTCCAACAGCTCACTTATGTATTGCCTCATGCATTCCATAGCTGCTGTTGTGCACTGTAAAAAGAAAAAAAAGAAAAAGGAAAACAGTTTATCTTTTATGTGGAATCACAGTGGGAAGTATCTGCATTTCCTGCTGTTCTATTAGATCGATTTTAATACGATCCCATTACAGTACCACTTAAGGCTTACCCCCGGCAGTGTTGAGATCATGTGCTTTTGGATGATGGTGGATTCGGCTAGCCGCGTACCGATGTCTGAACAAACAAACTGACAATATGCACAGCGTTGAGTGGTGACATTATCATTTGCTAAATTCAAGACAAAACACCATGATTTCCATTGACTTCAAGACAAAACACTATGATTTGTATCAAATTCTGTTTGTGAACATGATAATAAATAGGTACTGTAGATTGATGTAAGTGACTGCTTTGTTGTTGTTGTTGTTGTTGTTGTTGTTGTTGTTGTTGTTGTTGTTGTTGTTGTTGTTGTTGTTTACCTGGACCAGCAGTAGTAGGTTTGTGTCAGGGATAGGAGACTTGAACTTGAGAGCCTGCAGAAGTTCGAGCACCACAATGCGGGACATGTAGAACTTATCTCTCTCCTGGAGACAGAGACACAGAGAGAGAGAGAGAGAGAGAGAGAGAGAGAGAGAGAGAGAGAGAGAGAGAGAGAAAGTAATTGCACTGATGCAGCAAGACCCCCTTTTTCTATTATCACTCTGCCTTACTCATGCTGTGAGCAGAGCATGAACTGCCTGAATAGAAAGAGAGAGAGAGAGAGAGAATAGAGGATGGATAGAGAGAGAGAGGATAGAGGGAGAGAGAGAGAGAGAGAGAGAGAGAGAGAGGGAGAGTGGAGAGGCAGAGGAGTTGATTTAGGCCAGTCCAGATCTCTCCTCCCAGAGTCCCAGGCAGGCAGGCAAGGCAGCTCAGATGAGGCTGTCAGGCTGCCCGCTCCCTCCCTGAGGACAGACTGCTCTCTCTCTTCATCCCCTCCACACAAAGCCCAGCTGCCTGTTTACAAACCACACTGTCATCCTCTGGCTTCCTCTCTGCCTCCCTCTCTCTCTCTCGATCTCTCTCTGCAGTCATGTTTACTCATGTACGGTTCCTACAGAATGCAGATTCTGACATTTCTCATTGTGTTGCTCATTAATGCGCGTATACCTGTACGCAGCGCTTTCATAATTAAAAGGTAATGGAGCATGTCCTTGGTAAATAGCAAACCATAGGCTGCTCTTTAGCCAGGGGAGGAAATACACTCTCTGTAGTGCAATGCAGTCGTGACAAACAGAGCATGACTTGACAAACTTTGCTGGGTCTAAAAAGCCTTTACTTTCCCTCCTAAAGCCTGGGGTAAAAAGACAACTTGCACAGGTCTAAAAGCCTGCTTTTCCGCCTCTAATACCTCACCTCCCCCAGAAAACAACTGCATAGGATACATTCCAAGAGCCATTGCTCACACTGACTCCGGGTTTTGAGAAGCGGATATTACATGGTGAAGGATTAAACAGGGTGGAGGAAAATCAATATTGCAGGAGACATAAAGCACGCAGGGTTGACAGTGGTGGAGCACCGAGGATCCATCTGGCCTGATGGAGCAGACAGCCCTGGCTCCATCTCTGCCCCGAGACAGCCTCTCAGAAACGCGCCATACATCCTCAGCCCACAGCACCACAACTAATCATGTTAATCAATACTGGCTGATTGCCTACTTAATCATCTGTGACACACGGCCACATTTCTGTCTGGCTGGAGAAACCCAGGGAAGTCGTAGCATTGCCACAAGATTGACTGTGGAGAGGACCGCAATATCATTTTAACACTTTTTAAAGGGGCATTTCACCCATAATACACTTGTGTTTGATTATGTCCCAGCTTCTCCGTGACTTTCTGCTACATTATCCATCCATTAGGATTTAATGTTTTGTTTTGATTTAAATTCCCAACAAGTCCTATTATGTATGCTGTATGCAAAACAACTAAATTGAAGAACAGTATCCCTCCATAAGGCTTCAGGCCATGCTGTTTCATTTTCATTACTTCACTGACCTGTGTTTCACATTAAGTGTTGTCTAGATTATATCACTCAAACTCATTAATGCTCATCAGCTCTCAAACCAAATTAATTTGTGTGAGACTGTTGACAGTTTTGGAGTTTATGCGCACAATAAATCAGCTTTGTTTTTTGGGTGAAGTGCCCCTTTAACACAGCTGGACTCAGTTTAGCTGGGTCTTTCTTGAGGCACTTTTATCTTAGCATTGCAACTGTATGGCAACATACAAAATAGTGTTCACAAACATGCGTTTTAAGAAAAAAAAGTTACACAAATGAACATATTTATTAATAATGATTTTTTTTCTTTTTTTTTTTTTTTAAGTATAATATGTACTGTCAACATTACCTTGTTGAAGGCTTTATAGCACAGGCCACATAGCTCTACCAAGTAGGAGAGGCTGAACACACCATACTGGATGACAAAGCTCAGCAACTTGGAGAAGGGCTCCAATAGGCTCTGAAGAACAACAGGAGGTTGGGATAATGACATGTTAGGATTTGGACCTGTGGTAAACCTGTATATCTATTATAATATCATTCAATAGTTGCTACAGACTTACCCGAGTCGCATTAGTGGTGGGGATCTTTAGCAGACAAATGATTATTCTCAAGCTTGAATCCAGGGGACACTATTGAGACACACAGATGACATAGTGCTGGTTGACATATCTCCACCTCTACTTGCACTATAGTGATGTAACACAAAATTCAGACATGGTGCATAACTGTAGTGGCTCACTGGGTGTTCTGTGTTTTTGCTGCCGGTGGACAACAGGCACTAGATCATCGATTAGAGTCCACTCCTCTGACCTCCAAGGTCAAAAACAGTCAAGTCAAATCAATGACCAGTGAGGGATTCGCTGCCTCCCTCGAACTGACAGGGGCACTGATACGGGGGGCTGTGTGTGAGCCGTCTTAATGCTCTTCATCCGTGACTAACCACGCAATGCACCATGTATCTACCTTTAGAGGAAGCACGGAGGGCAGTTTGGTGAGAAACGTCTGGAACTGGTTACAGATGGTGGTCCACAGGTTGCTAGGAGAGTCCATGGGGAGGGCCTCCATGAAGGTAGCTATGTTATCCAGGCAGTGCAGCATAGTGCCCCCTGCTGGCAGACTCTTCTTGTTGTTCAAACCCTGGAGGGCACAGGGGGATAAACGATAACAGGGTTACATAATGAATAACCGTGTCCAGAGACATTTCCATGTTACTGATCATTCACGACTGATCAATCAAATCAAATCGCTCATTTGGATAATGGATGATAGCCGTGGTTTAGAGCACTGAAAGGCAGCGTTGACTGATCTGATTGACCCATTTGTCACCATTGTTTACTGTTCTCCACTATCAGGTCAGCTTATGAAAGTGAACAAACCAAGACTGTGGTTCAGAGTAAGACAGTATCTCCATAAAGGCTCTGCTGCTTTGTTTGTTTCATCCCGTCTTTATCATGCTGTCCATGCTGATCAATTGTGGAAGCCTCTGCTTTGACAAGAGCTCCTCCTGCTGGTTAAAGCCTGCCACACGCAGCTCAACTAAAAGACACTAAATAAGAGCCCACCTCGAGCAGCATGTTGAGGGCAGCAACAGAACTCAGTTCATTAAAGTCGATTAAGGAAGACGCCAGTGTTCTGAGGAAGCTCCCATCTAGAGAAGAGAAGAGAGAGAGAGAGAGAGAGAGAGAGAGAGAGAGAGAGAAAGGGAGAGAAAGGAAAGGTCACAGCGTGTCCAAAGGGAATCGACTGTAATTAATAGTCATTGTGGGTGGTATATTAGCAGACCTTTGATGTTGCTCTGGAAGAGCTGGGGCAGGATGCCATTTGGAGCCAGCTGGTGGAACATACATCGGAGGAGCTGCTTGGCGACGCCTGCTGCATTCCCCGGGATCAACACGCTGAGAGACACGAGACAGTGGGAGTGGGCTTAAAGTTACATCAGCAGTCACACTTTTACATGAAACATTCGACTCATCTATAATACAGTGCGCGTGGTTAAGTGTACCGGGTGTAATAACTTTGATGTCTCATACCTCTCAGCTTGGCCAGAGAAATTGGTACTCGACGCCAACCTGAAAGTATTAAAGCACAGGATTAGCGATGTGTCGCCGTTGAATTATTCATGAGTTAACGGCAGCGAGTTATGAAACTACACCTAACACGGCTACTGTAAATGTTGTGGGAGTGCAGATTGATCCGGTCACTGTATAACTGTGGCTCTACCTTCCCACAGACTGCATGATGTCCAGCAGGAGTGGAGCTGCCAGGTCGGGGCTGAGGTGGATGAACATGGAGAGAACCACCACCGCCAGGCCCAGAGTCTCCTCGTCGTACTCCTCCAACACCGCCCCGCAGTCACGACACCTGGCGGCACGCCACACAGTATTAATACATCAGCACCTTTAGGCGCTGTCCATCAGTATTAAGCTGACTTAATGTCAAGCAAGACAGCTACAGCTGACGGTTGACTCATTTACCTGTCAGACATCATGGTGGGCTGCTCGTCGATGAACTCCTCGGGGGCGGGCACAAACATGCTGACTGTGCTTGGGGCGGACAGGAGACTGGTCTTAGTGGGACCTATTGAGGGAGCAGAGCGACAATGGCGTCGGTGATTAATGACGTCTTAAAAGATGCGCTAAGTAAGATTTGCGATCATTTGAAATGACGACCGTGTAGCCTCAACCCACTGGCTGGGCGATATGGCCAAAATATCATATCGCTACATTTTTCTTACTTTTGACAGTATTATGGCATTTGAGTAAGTATTTCGTTTTCCATACACAATGATATGATATCTTTCCAATCTTTATCGTGTAATACAATTGTCATGGTGCTAATTTATTCAAAATGGTGTTTCTCATCCAACTTCCATCACACATTCTTTAGTTTTCATATATTAACGGATAAAATTTAAAATATCTATTGTACATTGTTGATGATGGTATTGTAAAAAATCCATATCTTTGCATAGCTCAATGCAACTAAATTACATGCTTATTCCATATTAATTGCATGTGGTTGAGTCTCGACGAACCTTATTTAAAAGGATACAAAATAATGCATCCTTAAAGCTGCACCAGGTACTTTTGAGAAGAAAATAATACCTCTACAATAACGAATTTGAATATTGTTTATAATCTCGACACAAATCCCCAAAAATCACCCTTTGAAACAAAGTGAACCAACATTGTGCTTAGAGGATGCTTTTGTATGGTAATGGTGATGGGAGGGTCACAGAGGGAGGAACAGATCATTTCTAGTTTTAAACAGTGCTCCAGGGATCCACATTTCTCTTGTAACACTTTCTGTATTCAATACTAAAGATATATCATACTTTATTTTGAGTTTTCAGAGGTTCGTTTTTTCCCCCCCAGAACTATCCAGTACACCTTTAAGATGGAGTTTTGACAGTGACAGTGATTTTACGCTACTGCGGGGCCTGACCTGTCTCCCAGGTGCTGATGTTATGTGGTGCGCTGGACTGGTGTTCAAGCTGTCTCTTCATTAGCTGGCTCATGGTCAGAGCTCCCAACGAGCCTCGCTTCACCTGGCGGTACTGAGCTACAGGTCAGAAACACATACACACACACACACACACACACACACACACACACACACACAGAGAAAACCACCTGGGTTGAGCTCTCTGGTAAGACTATTTTCAACTGTACATTACTTTTTGAGTAATGGAGATGGGGAAGACATGTACATTGAAAGTTACACAACAAAAATTTTATTAAATGGCCATGGTCTAGAATATTACAGAGAAATTAAGAGAAATTCTTCTCAATTTGAGTATTTGGCTAAATACTTTAGTTTTATCATGTCTTTTTATCAATGATTTATGTTTAAACAAATTACTGATATACTAATTAAGAATAAGAGGGCAAAAAAAGGATTTAATTCAGTTTTATATTAACTGCTTCTTAATCAAAGTTAATACTTTATGAGAAGTTAGATTACCCTCAAAAAAGAAAGAAAAATGCATAATATGGATTATCTATGGATTCTATATATGCCCTTCTTTTCTATTTACATCCCAAAAAGTATTCAGCTCCTACTTGATACAGAAGAACGGTGGCTTGTTTCTGGCATAGCAGCTTCAAGGGTAGGGGCAGAGGCAGATTCACGTGGCTTTTCCAGGGTAGACAGAACAGTGTGATCTGTAAGGTAGTATGGATGATAATGGACAGAGCATTGGCATCAGTAGTGCCATCTTATGGCAGTGAGGAACTGCATAGTGTACAGACACCTAGCACCAGTACACACGCAGTGCACAGGTGTAATAACAGGAAGAATCTGGAATAGTTATAGAGGATTTAGTGTTAAATGTCATGTAAAATAATTATTAGTTGTTTTTTTTTAGGTCAGTTCAAAATGCAATCTAACCACCTATCTATTCATCATTTTGATACAATCTTCATACAATTTTGCAGATGGATGTAATTAAACTTCACAGTTAATGTGTGTTTTAAAGACCTACTGTCTTTATTGTGACTTTCTGTTTGAGTGTTTGTGTTGTGGGTTGTAATTTGGAGACATTAAAACATCAAAAGCACACTGCTGAACACAGAAGTGGAGGTGAGTTAAGTAAAGATTTAAGGGGGCTTAGACACGTGTTAGTGCACTTTTGTAATGAGTGCAATGAGAAAAGCAGAAGGATGTTAATCTCTTATTTGTATGGCTCCTTTACGTGTTATACAAAACTGGTCCAAACATTTCTGAAAGCTATGTTGCTTTAGCCTCCTAAAATCTTACAGGTCTACAGACTACGCTACTCAGGACACATTACAGAGAGCGTGGATATAATAATGGTACAGTAGAAAGACATAATCACAACAGGCTTATCTAAACCTCAGCTCTGGAGGTCTGATTCCTGTCTCTATTCTCTGACTGTTCTTACCAGCCTCTGTGGGCTGCTCTCCCAACTTGTCCAGAGTGTTGAAGGAGATGTCCAGGTACTCCCTCTGGATTGCGCTCACAGCTATCTTCCTCTGCTTGCGTTGTCGGGGAACTATCTGGATCTTAAACTCTGCCTCGTCGTTGTCTTCCTCGTCATCGGGCTTGGGGTCGCTGTCTCCCTCGTCGCCGATGTCATCGTCGTCTTCATCGTCACCATACTCCTCATCCTCGTTGACGTTACCGCGGTCTTTGTCCGGGGATGACTGAGGTTCTGACGCGTCCTCAGGGATGTCCAGAAAGATAGTTCTCCCAGTCGGACTTGTCCTCCCAGGCACTGTCCCTGCCTTTACGTCCTCGGGGGTCATGGGTATGTCATCCAACGAGGTGTCTGGGACGTGGGGAGTCTTCCTCAAGAGGTCTCTCTTCTGTTTCAGGGTCATGGGGCTTTCTTGGCAGACATACTCTGGCCGGTCAGGAAGCTCCAGAGAGGAGGTGGGAGTCATGAGGCGTGGCCTCCTCGCCACAAGCGGCTGCTGGGGGCTCCCCTCTCCGGCTGAGGGGACTGGGGTCACGCTGTCCTTGGAGCAATCCTCCACACTCACCTGTACCACAGGGGACAGTCGCAGGGTGCTGCTGCTAGCGGGAGAGGCAGGGGCCCTGGTGCCCCCGTTGAGCCTTGGACCCATGAGGGTGTTGAGGTCAAACTCCTCATCGCTCTCCACGATCCTCAGAGGAGGCAGCGGCTCGAACACCAGGGAGTCGCTGTCCGACATGGAGAGGATGGAGTGCTTCTCGGGGATGGAGGTGCAGTCGGAGGACAGGTCGATGAGGTCTTGGTCGTCCTTGCCCTGAGCCGACCCCCCCGTGGAGCTCTGATCCCCCTTGTCCTCGAAGGTCTCCATGCAGCTGAGACGCACCTCGGGGATGA
>OMKL01048491.1:0-17323 GCA_900302295.1 Parasudis fraserbrunneri
TTATACTTATGCTATTTTAAAAGCAACAACTAATTCAGTTGGCTTCTGCACTGTCCAAAAGCCAATGTGAAATCTGCACTGCTTGTCTGAGTTGTCACTGACCAGCCCAAGAGCATTTTGATTTCTGTCCAGGTAGACATTTCTCAAATACCTTTTTGGTTTACCCTAAACAGTCAGACAATGCCAGTGCACAATTTCTTCTTTTTTTCCCACACAAATCTGCCATCCATCTGTACATATGGGGTCTTGTGCCAAAAAGGGGCTGGGAACCTCTGATCTATTGGCTCTTACAGACAGTTGAAAATCTCTCAGTCTGACTCCTATGTCCAGCCAGATCTATTGGATCTGTGAAAGGGAGTACAGCTTGGAATCTTAACAGTGGATTAGCCATATAAATATACCTAGATTAATCACTAGACTTATCCCTCAAATGTGGTTTGTTTAGTTTGCTGAAGTGAAATTTAACATTACGAATAATCTGTTGATACCCTATTACTAACAGTTTATGCTAAATATTGTTTACTTCACAAATTTGTTTTGAAAAATGTATGTACCCAGGGAAGATTTACTGATCATGTATGCTTTTTTCAGCAACACCCTGCTTCACAATCACACTGTTACACAAACCCACACCTGAGAGCTGCCCACAACAACCAGTTGTCTTCTGTTGGTCACTGACTGGGCAGCACCAATAGAGCAACTGGGGGTTCTGTGCCTTGCTCAAGGGCACTTACCCAGTAGTTGTTTATATAGGGGGAGAAATAATCATTCACTTCCCCCACCCAAGTGTCCATGCTGGTCTGGGGCGATTCTATTTCTCTGTGGGTTTTCCTTGTTCCATTTAGTGGCCCATATTTTTTATTATATGGAATTTTTATAAGCAGAGACACAAAATAGCCGGAACAAAATGACTGCAGAGGGATTGCGACATTACAGGAAATCGAAGAATAGGCTCCATAAACAATGATTTAATCAAAGCTTAATTAAGCCACTATGTTGGGCATGATTGTTGTATTTTCCCAATGAAAAAACAAACAAAAACATATATGTTTAATACATATAATACTTTATTTTATTTGTATTTCACATTGAAGCTCTGCAGTTACAAAGACATATTTTTTCTTAACATTCCTGAGGATGTTTTAGCTTGAGATCTGGTGTATTTACAGCTTCAGGGCTTGACAACAAAAAGCATACAAAACACGTACAGTACACTTTTTAAGTGCTGACATGCGCACGACAAACAAAACAGCAATGAACTGAATGGAAAAAAACCAGACATCTCACCGTAAGGCACCGTGAATACATTGCGTATGTACAAGTGCATTTTAATACATAACTATACGTACCACAATTTATGCATTGACAAAATAACAAGCACTCATTTGCTTACTGAAAGCGAGTGACACGCACTGCACTGAGGCTAGGGAAATGGTACCTTTGTGTAAATATAATCATACTCTGCCAGCAGAGGGCAATCTGTAAAGATATCTTATATTCACAACAATAACCTAACTAAAAATGAGTGGATGAAATACTTTAGCTCATTACTAGCCAAATCCATACTGATAACCATGACATGATTGTACCATTGTAACAGCATTTCTCAAGTTGAATGAGCAAAAAAGACTGTCCTTCAGTGAAAAACATTGGTGAAGTAAAAGCTAAAAACGGAATACTTAAAACCGCCAGTATTCACATTCTAAATGTACATTCCGTAATTAGACATTCCTACCAAAAAGCAGAAACGTATTACAATCTTTCAAAACGCCAGAGAGCTTATACAAAGTAATGTGCACTCTTATTTACAAATGCATAAATGACAAAAATATATGTTTCTATGTTCACATTTAGAGGAAATAATAACAATGAGTATCTTTTGACAACATGGTGCTTGATGAAAAAAAAAAGAAATGCATGCTGTTATACATCTCCATTGTCCCATAGTTAGTTTCAGCAGGCCTTAGCCAAGCCAACTATCAGGTTGGAGGGAGCCCTGCGATACTGAGCCTTGGTGTTGGTGACTGCACCGTGCTTCTGTCGGAGATGAAGCCTCAGCTGACTCTTGTGTCTGAAGTGGAGGTCACATTTCTCACACTAAAGGGGGAAGAGAAGAGAATATTTCAATTAGGATCATATTTTCAATAGACAATTTTCAAAATAATAAATAACAAAATGACAAAGTTCCAAAATCTTAGCCCTCCCCTTTTGATAATAGGTTCACAAGAAGTGCTGAACCCCAGTTATGGATAACTAAATAGCACGGGGGTTGTAAATCATAGCAATTAGTTTGTTAGTTAAATACCCTTCCACTGGGTTAGGAAAAGATCCCTGACAGACAGGCCATAGCTCTTTGGGATCATGGCTCATAGCCAAGGGCTTATAGCTATTGATAGCCAGTTGTATCATAGGAAGGGATTTGTGTGGAAGTGAACCAATCAGCTTTAAGGGGCCACCAGACACACTGGGTCAAGATGTGATGGCCAGAGTACTGTAGGAAGCTTACATGGTAGGGTTTCTCCCCAGTATGTATCCGCATGTGGCTCTTTAGCGTCTGAAGATGGCGGAAGTGTGTTCCGCAGATCTCGCAGGGGTATGGCTTCTCGCCTGTGTGGATCAGCACATGGGCACGGAGATGGGCCACCTGGAAAGAAAAGCAAGACATTGTTAGCATGGATTAAAAGTGCCTTTCTACTGAAGTGATGCCATGGACAATGATTTGACAATAACAAGCAGTTTCCTAACAGTTTTAAATGCAACTGTATTGTTGTCTAAATGATTATATTCGCACCTGGACAAAGCGAGAACCACATGTCTCGCACTTGTATGGTTTTTCTCCTGAGTGGATACGGGTGTGGGTCTTGAGGTTGGCTGGTCGGTTGAACTGAGCGCCGCAAATGTTGCAGCGGTATGGCTTCTCGCCTGGAATGAGATGAACAGAAGATGTACAATGAGACACTGACATCACTAAAGCCTGTTATGAAGATATTAGGGAGAAGATATTAGAGAGAATAGTCAGTTGTTTTTGGTCTTACCAGTGTGAACGGTCTTGTGGCTGGCCAGGTTGCCTTTATAGCGGAAGGCAGCTTGGCAGCGGTCACACTTGTATGGCTTGTCACTGTGGACTTGGAGCATATGACCTTTGAGGGAGTCTGCCTCAGTGAATTTGGAGTCACACTCATTGCAGAAGTAGGTGCCATTCTCTAAAAGAGGAAAGCAAGTGAGAGTTTTAATCAAACAAATCTGGATAGTGAATTGCGCATTCAGAATACATCAGTGGTGTGGTGAACATTTCAGGGGAAATTACACCTCAAAAGGATGATGGAATTGTTATAACATTCTCTCCTGGAGGACACTCACCACAGCTGGAGGTGGAGTAATCTGAGTGGAGCTCAGAGGTCTCCTCCCCACTGTATGAGCCAGGAGAGCGGGGGCACACCTCCAGGTGCTGAGGGGTGTCTGAGCCACAGGAGGAGCATCTGAGGTGGCTAAGCCAGGGGGGGAAATGTTAGCATAAAAGTACCAAGTCTAATAGTCATCATTATTATTATTATTATTATTATTATCATTATTATTAGTGTTATTGCTCTCTTTCAATGTAAACACTTTGTGATGAGATTTCACCTGATGTTACTGCAGTTGTTGTGGTGAGCAATCTGTGGCAGGGGGTGCTCTCCGTGTTCGCTGCTCCTTTCGCCTGACTGAATCTCCATGTGTCCGTCCGATCCACTGGAATCGTAGGGGCTGCAGGTCGGTGAATAAGCTCCAGCATCAGTCCTGCCTCCCTGAGCCTCTTCCTCCTTCTCCTCAGGAGTCTGATTCATAACAATGAACTTGTACTTCTTCCAGTTGTGAGCCTTGGCCTCCTGTGGGCAGCCAGAGGGATGGTTGAGGCTCAGGGCCGCGTTCCTGCTGCTGACAGACTCTGTGGGGGAATTGGGCTGGCAGTCAGACCTATGGGGGCTCTGGGGGCTACAGATGACACCTTTCCCACAGCCTGGGGGCAGGCCCATGCAGTTAGGCTGTGAATGCTGGAGGTTCTCTTCTCCCATGGGGGAGGCAGGCCGCTGAAGGCCCCTGAGGGCTCCGGTCTGGCGGGCGGGGCACGGTAGAGGGCGGATAATGGAGGTGGGGGAGTTGGGATGGGATGGCACGGGGTGGTGAATGATGGCAGTGGACTCTGTGCCATCCACATTGCCGTTGGTTACCTGAGAGCAGAGTGTCTGTGGTATGGTGCCCCCTTTGGGAAGGGCGCTGATGTTATGACCATCAGCCAGTTTCCCAACAGGAGCGTGAAGGTGTCCGTAGACATGGTAGGAGCCTGAAGTGTTAATACCGCTGAAAACACTGGGCATGTAGCCCCTCCATTCTTTGAGAGGGGACGAAGTTGGCATGTGATTGGGTCTAAAGCTTGTCTCCGTTTCGTCAGCAGGCCTCAAGGCAATGATGTTCTCAGACAGATGTACTGGGGTGTCCTGTACCTCTTCAATCTGCATATTCAGAGACTGCTCCCTGTAGAAAGATGTTAACAGAAATGACGTTAGAAACCCCTCCAACTCAGACCCTTTTCATATTTGAGTTGATAGGAAACCGCATATTCAGATCACATATTTACATTATCTCTCTTACCTGGACTTGATGAACCTGCGACAGGTGTCGACCACATGTTCCATCTGGAGGTAGAGGGCTGTGTTCATGGTAGCCAGGACCAGGTTGTCCTTCAGACTCAGACAGGAGGTGTACATGAACTCTAGTAGGACGGAAAACCCTTCAGGGTCCACTTTGGGGTCCAAGCTGATGGCACTAAGATTGGCTTTGTCAGAGTCCGTGAACATGGAGTAGAAGAAGCCACTGTGAGCAAAAAGAGAAGAAGATGACAGTGAGTGAGTGAGTGAGTGAGTGAGTGAGTGAGTGAGACCATATTGTCAGACTGTGGCTATGATGAATGATAAAAGAAAAGTACTGCAGAATCGGGAGCGCACCTGCATGCCACAAGGACTGTCTTATGAGCTCTGAAACACTGGCTGTCCACCTGGATGGTAACATCAGTTAGGATGTCCCTGCTGCGGAGACGGTTGAAGTTGAGCAGCACGTCACCTGCATGGCGCGTGAACTGTATGCAGCCATCTGCCGTAGTGGCCATGCTGTCAGAATCTGAGGTAGATTTCAAAACAAAAAAGCATAAATAGTTTGTTCACACATCCTAACCTAAGAATTAAATACTTCACAGTGAGGCATACATACAAAGGAATACAAAGGGTGACTGTTAAAGGGGGTATTGGTTTTGCCAACAAGCCTAGAACTAAGCAAAATATTACTATAGCACTTATTTATATGTCATAGTTTGATCATTTCATTTTTCCAAAACAGGACCCATACATGTAATAGCCTATGTTGATACAATTACAATCCCATCATACTTGAACTTGACAAGTGCCATATGTAGGTCTACGTTCCATCAATAGGCGGCGCCATTGTGAAGGGAAAACACAATGGAATGTTCAATAAACAATTTCAGCTAAATTTCAATAATTATGGGGCTTTGATGATAAAGTAATTAGCCTATATATTATCAAATGTATTATCAATGAACATGACAGGCTAATGTTAAAAATTTCCGATAGTTCTTTAAGAGGATATGCTACAACATAGGTATAAAAAATAATGTTTATTCTAATTTGTGGACAATAACTCTTTGGACAAAGGGCGAGGCAAGAGGACAAATAATTACAATAAATTCCACATAAGCAAATGTAAACTCCACAGTAATGACAGTTGAAAATTGCACTTGATGTAAAATGCACATAGCAAATGCCGTGGTAGATCTAGCCTATATACCCACTGACTTCTGTGGTAAACTAACGGGCGCGCCTCTAACACTTGGCTGGCAGGCAGTTCTTGTTGGCTCTAAGAAACGTGTCTCGCATTTAGCACATTCCGTCTTGGGTGCGCAGCACGGATTAGGTTGCCACTAAGAGGTTTCCTGTTCCACGATATAAGTAGAACACATCGTATTTACCCTATAACATTTACCCCACGGTAAAGAACGAAGTTATTTATAACCCGAAATAATAAACTACTGTCTACCGGTATGGAAAACACATTTTTAGGTGTTTATTTCCATAATCCGTGAGTGCTTAACTCATTAGGAGTAACGTTTGGTCTACAAAAGTCCTTTCAAGTTAAGCATGAATGTCAGGCTATGATTAATAAATTACCATAGTTGTGTTTAATCGAGTTTAATAAGATTACAACTTTGGCTAATCGTTGATGAAAGCATCGGGTTTACAGTGGATACGTAGTGAAATGAAACTATTATTAGAGCCAGGGACGAAAAAGAAATGCGCACAGCGAAAAAGTACAGAATGATCTAGCTAACAGGCTTGTCCTGTTGCGCGACTTTCTCACACTGAAAGCAGATTCAACTTGTTTCGCAAAAACTTGCTGGCCTATACGTTAACACGTGCAGTTTAGGATATTAAATACAGTAAAATGGAACACAAGAAAAAGAAAAGAAACTAGAGAAAATAGTGGGCTACAAAACATTCTACACTAACAGTAGCCTTTTCCTTTCAGTATAACACTGGTCGATTAATACTCAGTTGTGTTTCGCCTATTAGTCGGCATACACAGCAATTCCATAAAAAAAATAAAAATAGAAATCTCTAGGAAATGCAAGTCAAATTCTAGGTTCGAGTGTTTCCCACGTCCGAGCTTCTGGATGACAGTCAAGTGTAACTACATGTCAAAATCTACACTTAGTCAACACTGAAATCTAAGATTGTAAAAATTCACTTAGTTCTATTAAAAAATACAAAATATTCTCCAAAGCATATATAATCTAGTATATAACAGGCAGCGCAGCAGCATGTATATCTGCTACAACACAGAACTTCTGGCATAATACTGAGAAATATTAGAAAAAAGTCACCTTGTAAAACTTTCCTGGAAACTTCGTGCATCACCAGTTCTGAGAATCCAGTTCTAAGAAACCCAGTGGCTTAATTCTCGGAATTTCACCAGAAGGCTGTACCATTTTCATCATAGTGGGGAGGGATTTGTTTTTGCTTCCTGTTTCATTTAATGTGTATCAGCAATATATAAAATAACACATCAGTATGTAAGTGATAATGTCAAATAAATGTTATTATACACACAAATATGAACTTTGGCTAAGATTTAAACGATCAATATGATGTCTGCGAACGTTATCAACCCCCCTTTTAAGTGGATGGGTCCAAGTACAAGGTCACCTGACCCTATTATATATACCGTAGAGAAGTTGAGCTCGTTCACAGGGTGATCTTGTGAAAGAAGCTGCGCAAAATTTTGATTAGCTTAATTAACTCAAGCCACACTTGCGGATACCTCACATATTGCCAGTACTGCTATTGTTTTATTTTGTCTAGGTTACACTTTTATATCAGCTATAGTTAGCTGCATTGTCTTCGGAGCTTTTTCTTCTTCTACGTTTTAAATCATCTTTATAGCTGGGATGGTTGCTTTTATTTTTGGAGCAGCTCCATGGCTGTTCAATGGCTGTTCGTTGTTTTATAGGTTGGGTGGGGGTGGGTAATATTGAAATATTTGTTCATTAACGCTACGTTGTTGGGTTTTTTTTGGATATTTTTTTTTAAATAGAAAGCATTCAATTCTGTTTGTTACAACCGTGTGTGTGTGTGGTTGTGTATGTATGTATGTGTGTGTGTGTGTGAGAGAGAGAGAGAGAGAGAGAGAAAACGAGAAGCAGAAACAGACGATTCAAGTTGTCGCCTCCCCTTGTCATTAAAACAAGACTACCTCACAACTTCACATTACTACGTTCTTGACCATCTTACCATCACGAACATTTTCATATTTTTCATTTAGTTAACCATTGGTAATGTGCTAGTGTGATATATAGGTGTAACTTATTGGTTGGGTTCACAGTTGGTTTGAGAGACATCTGACACAGTATTGGTGATTATGATCTTCAGAAACAACATTTTCCTCTGGAATATTATACATGATCTGACATAAGAAACTGAGGTAGCCATGTGCACACATGCTTGGGAGTGGTGTGGTGCCTTGTAGCAAAGAAAACAAACCTGTCCTTTGGCCCCAAAAGAAAATAAATCTTCATTTAATAATTTATGTGGTGTATTTATGTGCCATTAGTAGTGAGCGAGCTATTATGTAATAGCTGGAACATGTCACTTTAAAACAATTGTCTAATATTCTAACATGGTACAAAACATAAAGAAACAGAAGGCCAATACAAAAATACATACAATTTTGGCAGAGTAGTTTTTCTCATTTTGGATGGATGTAATAAGTTGGCTTCTCTGAACAATATATTGTGGCTCATTTCACTTTGCTCCAGTTGGCCAAGAAAGACTCATTATTGGGGAGAAACATGACAAAACACTGAACTGGGTAAGTGTAATTTAATTTAGGGTCACCAGCAAGCAGTGCTGTAAGTGATATGTATCTTTTGACTGTGGTGCACATGACACATTTTGACTCATTTGGGATTTTTTTTTCATACACTTTGTCTCTGCCCCTCATATTAATCACTTTATTTCACAGTGAACAAATCTGTTAGCAAAGGATTACAGTGTAACTTGGTCGAATTTTGGAGGCTGCTCATCCTAAAATAACCACACCTCTGCTTTACCATAAAACCCCAGATGTGATTTCCATTTGAGTGTAAAAGGGAAATTTCTGATCTGGTCTGTTGATTGTTTATATTAATAATAATATTAAGGATTTGGGCACCTGCTAGGTGCAGTGATTTCGTATCACACACTATACATACACTATGCACAGTATAGCCTACACATTGTAATACACTAGTATCAATATTGTAGAAGCACATTCACTGCAGGAAAGGCATAATAATGTATGATGATGATGTAGAATATGATATCATGTTATGAAAAAATCACAGCACTACCCACAACAGTGCAGAATTGACATTTGGGGAAAGTACAATAAATAGCAAAGGATGTTTCTGATATGTTCTCTTTATATGCTGCAGAGAAGAAAACCGAAGCCTAGTTCAATTAGATCTTCAGAGAGGAAAACATCTGCAGCTGCAGCCAGGTCCTACACAGGTTCAAACAACAGGCCATCAGGTGGCCATGGCAACTAAAAGGTCTATTTCTAGTTCATGATGTTTTCTCTCTAGATGTTCTTCCCCCTGTTATCTGAAGTGGTTCAAGTTTCTGTGGTTTGTGCATCTTTGAAACAAGATGTGCTTTCTGGTTCAAATAAAAAGAGGCATGATCCCATGCACAGTCAGTAAATAATAAATGTGTGAAAGGGACTAATTAAGGTCCTGATGCACCACCATAGCTGTTTACTTCCCTTTATCATTCACCAGAGAGAGAGAGGCAACCATTTTTTATGCTGAGCTGTGTGTTGGCTGGCTAGATCTGCCAACCCTTTTCACTTCCTGATATCAAAGCAATAACTTAAGCCCCACATACTTACAAGGAGTTAACTGCTGGATTAAAAGGCCCAATCTGTGATTCAAACGTAAACAAATCGGTTGCCCCATGAACAAAAAGAGAAAATAGGAATGGAAACATATTTTAATTGATTGACTAAGCTCTCCATACAGGGGTTAACAATAGACAACAGATGAATATGAGTTTTAAACTGTATTCGCTGTATCTTGGGACTGTAATAGGTTTGTTTATGTTGATATTGTTTGTTAACATTGGAATAATGGGGTGTGAGTGTTCCACATAGCATCTACAAATGAAAGTCTTTCAGAATGTTTGTGAATATAACGTTTATATGATTAAAAAAAATAATAATAAAAGAACATTTGGATTGGGCCTTTAACCCTTGAAAGTTAAATGAACTCCAGAAGTGATTTAATGTTCTCATTCCTTCAATTGGTAGAGACTTTTGTTTTTAAGAGGCAGCAATCAGGATGTACCATTAAGTTAAGAGTAGAATGTCTGATCATTGTGAGTTGTTTTGCAAGGAAAGACCCTTTATTGTACTAAGAATGATGAGGAAATATAGACCACACCTCTAACTGCTGAAATCTGTAACATTCTTTCATACAGGGAACCTAGGAACTGTTCCTGGTCAAGCAAGTCATGTTTACACTGAGACAAACTGTTTCACCTGTTTGTAACTGGTTTAAACGGTTCCGTACTCTCAACTTTGAAATGTATTACAAGGTCAAAAGGTCAAGTATCTCCAAGCACAAAAACCCCATTGTCAAGGAGAATGGTTTCTTATGACTGTGTATGAGCTTTTGGTGTTCCCACAAAGCCAAAGATGCCTCCTCTCTCATTTTCTGTGAGGCTACTCAGTATAATCTATTTGGAGATCACAAGGAAACAATAGACAAAACACAATCCAGATGATTTCACTATAGTAAACCTTGTCCAAACATGGTAAGAATGTTGTTGTTTTTATCAAATGAACTTGAGTTGTGTTTGTTTTTGATGATCCTGCTGTGGTTAATTGTTCACAGAGGGTTTGACGTGTGTAACAAGCCATATTCCTCAGGGGTGGAAAATAACGAATTACAACTACTCAAGTCACTGTGCTTGAGTTCATTTTCAAATGTTACCCTATCTTGATTTTTCTTTGAAAGGAATGAAGTACTTGAATACTTTTATAGTGAGCTTTTTATAGTTTATTGAGCAATTTTCAGAGCAAGTACTGTTACTCCAACATGAGTAAAATCCAGTACTCGGGTAAAATATGTCAGTAGGCTACTCCTTCCTCCTCTGATATTTCCCTTCCCCCAATGGTGAACTCTCCTGACCTAGAACCAGACAAAGACGGATATCACTGTGCCTGTCCCAAAACATGACCCAGGCACATGGTTGCCTGACAGGGGTTAAAGGTCATGTTAGTAAAATACGACCTTGGAAAAACACCAGCTCAGTCCTCCTCACAGATAGCATGAGAACAGGCTGTTTCTGTTAGGTGTGTTGCACTTGAAGTTGAGCAAAATGGATACGAGTAGATATCTTGCAAGGTGAGACTTTTTATTTAATTTATTTATTTATGTATTTATTTATTTTACAAGATATTCTGTTACTGTTTGTCTACATACTTCAACATAACGGTAGAATTTGTAATGCCATCAAACAGCAACCTCTAGGCAAAAGAGCCCCTCTTAGTATCATTAAATGTTTTGTTTTGGTCTGTGTGAGTTGGGTGGCCATTATTTGCAACCCCTCCCTTATACTCACTCAACTCCAACCCACACATCAGACCAAAACAAATAATTTAAACAAAGTGCAATACTAAGAGGGGCTATTTTGCCTAGAGGTCACTGTTTGATGGCATTACATATTCTACCTTTTAAGGTTGGACAAGCAATTTCAGAGAAATGAGCAAGAGTGAACTTACTTTCTTACTTTCAAGGACCCCAATTTAAACAAGTTGAAAGACTTATTTGGGTTTTTATCCGATTAGCAGACCTCATACTGAACTGTTCTGTACTGTGTAAACTGTACCGGTGTATGTTGAAGTATGTTGTTTTGTTAATAAAGAATCTCAATCAATCAATCAATCAATTTCTGAGTGCAGTGTGGGATACCCCACATACTCCCAGAGTCAGCACCTGCCTCAAGCTGGATTTCCCCCCAAAATTATTACAAATATTTCCCAGCCTCTGATCAGCAGGTGGTATAGTGGGTACTTTTTGATGAGGAACACGATGAAAGTTTTAGATTTCCAATGCGACCCCGGGAACATCACTTGGCAGGCTAAGAAAATCTGATTGGTTGTTAAGATTCAGCCACCCTGAGATTTTGGAATGGATGATTACAGGGCCAGGGACAGTCAGAGACTGGATTTTCTTTCTCAGAGCATTTGATGTATTGCTAGCTGTCAGGATATAAAGAGATTTTCACCAAATATTACCAAAATGGTTCTAAACAATTGCCAACCCCACCTTTAATGGAGAGGTTTAAAAACCAAAAAAACACAAAAAACAACAGGATCCATCCTTGTTCACAATGTAAAAAAGTATTGGTAGGCAAAACAGGCCTCTTGAGAGGTATTCAAAGAAAAGAATACCTCTTTATCATCTAAACTATAGCACAAGGGTCAGTGTTATTCTTCACCAGTTACTGTTTGGTTTAACATTTAAAGGGAAAGTCCACCCTAAAACTAAACGTGGTGTGTGCTATTCCCATCAAAAATGAGGTGCTGGGAAAAATAAATAAATAAATAAAATCAGATTTAGATTAGTTTCTTTGCAACAAAATCAAACGTAACAAACATGTTCCACATATTCAATGAAGTTGTATAAAATTGTTGATACATAATATGTCCCCTTTAAGGAGAAACTTAGTAATATTCACAAATAGAAACTGAGCTGTAAAGTATTATAGTAGAAATAACATACGTGAATTATATTTTAGGGTGGATTTTCCCTTTAACCCAACCTATGAAACATCCTATATAGAGAGTACATGCATATATACAGTAAATGTTGTACCCTATAATCTGTGGTAACCTTTGAACTGTTTTCATCGTGTCCTCAGGGTACCCATAGATGTACACTTATGTTACATGCTGCACCATACACCAGGCTAAGACAAACAGGCATGCAGTTCATATGGACTGATCTTTGAACCACATTGATTCTGTCCTCAGAAAACCCTGATACATATAGTACAGTATGTTAAATACAGCAGCAGCTGTCTGCGGTACACTGACTCAGTTGCATACCTCTATGTTCATAAATCTGTCACGGGCTAAATGCCAACGGTTGAGAAATCTCATGCACAGCGTGTAAAGGTTAACTTTAACATCTCTCCCCCAACTCTTATTCTACTTGGAAATGGTCAATGACATCTTCCCAAAGTTTAGGAGCTCATCATTTATTTCTACTATACCATGTGGAATATATTTAAGGCCAGGGGTTCCCAAACTTTTTCCAACCAGGCCAGGACTCACTATGAGAGGTGTTACTTTGCTCGGGATCCACCCACCATGAATCCAGTGAAGTAAATAACACGCACACACACACACACACACACACACTTCATGCACTGAATTTAAAGGAGAAGACGAGAGGTAAGGAACTGAGAGAAAAGAGATGGTAGCCAACAAGTGGGGAGAGGAGAGTTTACATTAAATGCCCTCAAACAGCCTCATGCCCTCCCCACCCCCCAACCACTACTACCCCGAACCCATCCTGCCACCCAATAATGGTTCCTATCATGGAGTTTCAAAACCACTGCTCTGCAACATTTCAATGTAGCCGGTCAAGTTTTATGTACATGATGCGATATGAATTATTCCGCTTATTAAGAAGAGCTGCAATCCATTATTGTTCTAATCCTCTATTTCGTAATCCTGGAATCCTTTTGTTTACTGACAGTGTATCTATTTTTCCCAGATTATTTAACTGACCGGGCTCTCCTTTCTTTCAAACGTGCAGCTCTTTGTTGTTGACACAGGTGTGCTGAGAATTTCAGTATTGGAGGGAATTCAGAGCATGCTAATGACTGTCATTAGTGCTGTCATTCTTTTCCTAAAAAAACAAAAGAATCACAGTTATGAATTCACCTGAGCCGCTGACATGAACATGATTTATTCAGCACCAAACAAGTCTTTCAAGAATAGCTGTTTATGGTTCCACAGGATGGCTTTTGTTCACAGAGTGTCTTAAGAGTTAAGGAGTGCTTAGTAGGAATAGGCCAAACAACATCATGTTTCAATTACATGTTAAAATCTAAATCTAAATATTTGAATGATACTGCACATCAACTCATGGGAAATTACAGAAGGGAGGCATTTTGACATTGTAGAAACTAAACAATCTAGGATATTATTTTGGAATATTCCTTACATCCAAGTCCAGTTTTTCAAGTCAGTGTAATGCTATCCTCAGGTTCATTTGAGTGCAACAGCTGGCCTCATGTCTGTAATGGCCCTGAATAAAATGCATAAATAATGGCTAAATGAATGGCTGCATTGTTGGCTGTTCAGTGTTTGCCTCAAGGCCTATGGGGTCATGTGTTAAAATGACATTTTCTGCAAGGTGAGTGTGCATATGTGTCATTCCAGGATTCAGGGTACATTTTGAGCCTATAAAGTTCAACAAAAATGATACCTTTCTCATTAAAGCTGCAATAACTATTTTCTGACCACTAGAGGGTTGCAAGTCGCCAAGTATAAACAAACTCCATTTTCCCAAAACGAAAGCCTCATCACATATAAATGATAGGGTTGTGCTACAACCCAGGTTTTATGAATGAAGAACAAGAGTTCTTACTGATGCTATTAGCTGTCTCCAGCAGCACCACTGAATAATTTTTTAATTAAAAAAGAAAAACCTTAAAACCACCCAAGTGCCGTCTTGGCAAAGGCAGGCTGTGATTGGTCCACCCCTACATGCTATAGCCCTCCTCCAAGGCTTTGAAGCACTGCTCTCAGCCTGTCCACATCATTCTAGCAACACAAATTCAGCCCAGGCACAAGTGCCAGCAAGGCCAAATTAGTAAGAACTCTCGTTCTCCATTCGTAAAACCTGGGTTGTAGCACAACCCTATCGTCTTACTTCATTTCAAACTCGAGTTCTTACTGATGCTATAATCTATATAACCAACCTTGCCGGTCACGAAGACGACACCGCTGTGTGGAACCTGCTGACACAACCAAGGAAACAATGACAGGGACTTAAGCATTCATAATGACAGCTTGAAACAAGAGTGTCAAATACAAACATAACAGCCCAATATGAACCAAAAAATTATTACTTCAAAGCAACCGCTGAAGAAGTAGCCCTGCACAAAACAGTAATCATATTAGGCGCAGCGCTCCTGCCTGGATGCCGAAAGCACTGTATGTGCAAAAGAAGAAGACGACATGTCCAGACTATAATATCTAACAAAGGTATGAGGAGATGACCATGAAGCAGCCGCACACATGTCCTCCACTGATACACCTTTTAACAGTGCCCAAGATGTAGAAACACCCCTTGTAGAGTGTGCTTTAAGACCATCCGGAGAATCTCTCCCAGAGGAAGAAGATGCCAAGGAAATAGCCTCTACTATCCAATGCGACAAACGCTCTTTGGATAGGGCCTCCCCAAGAAACTGGGATCCGAAACATACACGAACAGCTGATCAGAATGGCGCAAAGTGCTGGTTCTATCCAAATAGGCACATTTACGAACCGAGCACAACTTAAGCATACCGCCTCCTCACCAGAATCAACTAGGGAAGGAGAGAAAGCCAACAGATCAAAAACCATAGAACTAAACTTGGTGTTAATATTCTTAGGTTGATAAATGGGATTAGGCAATAACGTAATCTGCTGATTATCTGCTGAAAATACCATACATGATTGCTGCACAGACAGGGCAATCAAATCTCCAACTCCCTTACCTGAGGCAAGTGCTAACAGTAAGGCAGTTATAACCGAGATAAGTTTTGAGATCAGTTGAGTCAATGGGTTCGAATGACAGGGACTTAAACTCACTGCATGAATTCTTATCCCTAGTTCTTATCCGTGGCTCTCGGAGAGGGGCAAGAGCTAAAGGTAAAAGTAAAGGTCAGAGGACTGAGAGTGAGACCAAAGGAGAGAATGCAAAACTTGTATGCTTTACCCTGAAAGGCAAACCTGAGATATTTCCCATGCCTCTCCACAATTGGGATATGAAAGAAAGCATCTTTCAAATCCACTGTGGTGAAAAAATCAGCCGATCTGATTGCCTTGAAAAGATGGCGATATGTCAACATGCGAAAAGGCAGCTTTCTTAAATACATAGTCCGGGCGGCTTTCGCTGGCACGCAGCTTTGTGACATTGCTTTTCTTTTGTGTACATTTGCTTGCTGTGTGATTAATCGTCCTGACAGGGGAGCAACATGCAAATTCTCCCCCGAAAAAATCTCTAGGTCCTACAAGACTTCTTCCCTCTGCCCGCCTGGGCAGACTGCTGCTGTGGGCGGAAAGGCTTCCAACCACAGGCGCCGTATCTTGGAGCTGCCTGTGCTACATTGGCCGTCCCTCGGGCACATGAGACGAGCTGGACGAGCAAGGGCCCAGAGACCTGTCATGGTAAGGCTGAAAAGCCACTCCTCTCTGCGCTGCCAAGGGGAGTGACCATCGGGGCATGAAAAACTTGATAGCCATCAAGTCCTTTTGCTGCTCTCAAACTGCCTCTTGTGCGCAATGTCCTGCACCACGGGTCCAAACAGGCCGGTCATAGTAACAGGAGCCTCTTTCCTCTTTTCCTACTCGTTCATATTGGTCTGATTGAGCCAAAGATGCCGATGGGAGACAACTGAGAAGCCTGTGATTCTATCCGCATCCTGAGCAGCGCAGGTGATCATGCGGAGAGAAAAGTCGGTGGCTTTTCTCAGCTCCGTGTACACCTTTGCTATGGCATTTCCCTACAGGTCCCTGAGGAAGTAGGCTTGGTAAGCCTGGAGGATATTCATCAGGTTGTTCATCATGGCAGCCACCTGGCCCGCTGCCTTGTAAGATTTCTCTGCCAAATTTCCCAGTGCAGTGAGCTGATGTCTCGAAAAGTAGTGGCCAGATTGCCATAAAATTTGCTGTGCACTCTCATGTGCCCAAGAGGAAGAATTCTGATGTTGAATACTGATTTTGGTGACCCCAGAACCTTTCCTCTAGTACAACCACCAAGCTAAACTTTAAAATTTCAAATGATTGTATCTCCTGACCAGTTAGTTGTACAGTCACAAAATTTGCTATGAATATTCATGACCCCTAGAGGGAGAAACCTTTTATTGTGACCCTTTCCTCTAGCGTCACCATGTGGATATATACCGTGGGTCTGCTGAGACTGGCAATATTGGTAACTCTTGTTTCTGTCATCTACCCAGTAGAATGTTGCATGTGAAAGTAATGGCAAAGTGGAGATTGTAAGGCCTTGGTGGAGATCTGCACTCTACTGAGTGCATTCTTCTAGTTTTCTTATTTGTTGTAATTCTCTGCACCATTGATAACAAGGGTCTACTCTCTACTCTTTATTCTCTATTATTCTCTAATTTTATTTTTATCTTCAACACTTGTTGGAGCATTACTTAATGGTGTGTGATATATGTGACTTAAGTGATTATGTGATTTATGTGATTCGTTATCTATGTGAGCAAACTGTGCACCGAATTTCCCCACGGGATAATAAAGTACTTCAATTAAAAAAAATTAAAAAATTCAATTCCATTCAATAAGGTTAGGATAAGGGTTAGTACATGTAGTTGTTATGGTTAAGGTTCGGGTGAGAGGTTAGGGAATGAAGGTAGTCTATGGAATGCATTTTACAGTATTTCATGTCTTATCATCTTCAGTGAAATATATATTTTTTTTTTTACACTTTTTT
>OMKL01048496.1:0-18813 GCA_900302295.1 Parasudis fraserbrunneri
TACAATCACATTAATCTCTCCACCCTCTCCCTGCAAGCTGCTCACATACACTGGGGGGGAAACAAAACTGTGCAGTAAAAGAAAACCCAAACACAGACGGAGGCAAGACCACTGAGCCACCATGAAGCAGACTACACACAGTCTCAGAGGGAGAGAGAGAGAGAAAAAGAAAGATGCGACGCAACAGAGGGGGATTCTGTGCTTTTTGACACAGAGTTTGGGGAGCAGCTAGGTTAGTTAGCTTGCATTCTGTAAAGTGTACACAGGTAGACACAGCCTGTGCTCTTTTGACACAGACAAGGTTCCCCCTTTGGATAAAGGAGATGGAGGCAGACAACGGTTGCCGTGGAGATATAGAACGCACCAGGTCGCTCGGCAACCGGCCATCATGCCCAGGCCGGAGCCACTCCCAGAGCCGTCTCTCTCCCCTGCTATCTCCACCTCCTCCTCTACCTGCTGTGTGAGACAGGTCACTGGCACCTGATCAGCCCTGCCAATTAAAACCGTGTTCCTGGCAACCACCTTAAAAGATTGCAGATGGGAATCTAATCCATTAATGTTGTTATCACGGAGGCAAACAAGCACCTGCCCTAGCATGTATTACAGCCAGGTTGGTGGAGGCAAATTAAAACTACCACGGGTGCTTAGATAAATGACAAGCTTAAAATGTGTCACTATATGTTCCATACATTAGTTAAAAGTAATCAATGATTAGGTATAGCCAATGTCCTGACTCCAGATAACAATAATAAATAAATAAATAATTATGATAAACATGGGTCTACTACAGTTTGACCAATTTAGCCAACATATTACATTGTTGAACATTTTGGAGTAATTTTATTTAAATTACCCAAAACAGTTTTCCTGTGTTCTCAACAAGATTCCCCCTTTGTACAACGCAGTCATAGTATCAGCTATGATACATTCTCACAGCGTCTAACACTGGTATGGTGTATGAGCCTAATATCAAGGCAGTCATAGTGACATTACATGGGAAGAACAGCTTAAAGTTACTATTAGATTCAGAATCACTTTTATTCACCAATGTATATAGATACACAAGTATGTAAATACACCAGAATTTGACGTGTCCATCAGCGCAGGGACATAGGACAACTCGCACTCTGACCGGACGACACACAGGAACATATCATAGTTAGATGCAACGTAACCATGGTGAAAAATGCAGGGAAGACTCGAGATTGTACTTGTAAAATGTTTAAGTTGTATTTGACTTATATACTATAAGGTGCCTGACTTAGCAGCATGGTACAGCATACAAGCTAATCTAACTTAGAAGATCAGAGATTGCACTTGAAATGTACCCTTTCAGTTATTGCATATAAGTGCCCCGAGGTTGGTCATGGTCTGTACAGTTGGAGCTGCGCTGCCTCACACTGCACTGTTCCTAAGTTCAGTCAGGAGCCATTAGAGATGAGGCAGACGGTAGGTGTGCTCAGCTAACAAGTGTCTCTTACCTTTGTTCTTGCCTTGACTTTTGACTTGACCTTCTGTCGTCTTTTCAGTTTCTTCTTACTCAAGGCCTTCTTTCCCCTGAAAGCACACAGTGAGTAGCATGTCAGTGTTGAAAAAAAGAACTTAATTGTGTCTGTAGGCATACCGTGTGACAAAACTTTTTTATATTTTTATTTGACCTTTTGACTTTTTGTTGTTGTTGAGAAGGTTGGGAGTTAAAGGACCCTTCCAGTCAACACAAATTTTTCTTCAGGACAGACAGTTATGACACATCAACATCTATCACAAGTGTGGGAAATCTACTGAAACATGACATATAGCCAAAACTTCTGACATTGTCACTCCATTGTAGCTTCTTTTGCCCCTATAACGCAGGGTTACATACTAAGGCAGTTGACAGGGTGGGGAATAATGTTTGAAGTACAGGAGAGCCTTCACAGCTGACAGAGCTTTAGAAGATGTCAAAGCTTTGTGCTGGAAACAATTATTAAGTCTTGAAAAGGCAGAATAAGGCTTTTGTATTTATCTAGATTGTGGTGATCCATTTTTTAGGCTTTTGACAGACGCCAACGTTTCACTTACAAATCTGCTGCAACAAACAAGAAGCACTAAGGGAATACACTAAAGTAGCCTTACAATTAGGCTACTTTAAACAGCGAAGCAGTCCCTTCAACGTTAGGCAACATAATAGTTTGCTGTCACAGCCATTCTACAAAACACTTAACCTCATACCTTACATTGTGTGTAACCTAACCTTATATGCATCTTTAAAGCTGCACAATCTAAGATTTTCAATGTTAGGCCAACAATGAGGACCATGTAGTTTCTACCCCTAAATTACCTGCTTATGTCATGCAGTTGTACATGGTTGAGTCTCCATGGTCCTCATTTAAGAAATAAATAAATAATGAAATCCACAGTGTATATTTTATAGTCCAAGCATCAGCCTCAAAAATGGGAATTGAGGACAGAAGATGAAGTTGTTGGGGATAAATACCTCAGCAAAACTGAACAGTTGGAGAGTATTCCAAGAATTTTTGATTTTGATTTTTTTCTTAGATTTTATGCACAATGGAACAAAGACAGAACAAAGTGACAACTGAAACAGATTGTGCAGCAGGTGAGATTAAAAAACCCTAAAGGCTTTAGCATATAAAAGGTATTTCACCTAAATAAACAAGGCTGACGGCAAGAACACAAAGAAATTATCAAATAAACTAAGCAATAATAAATAAACCAAGGAAATTAAAGTAAAAATACATATTAAAGCAGAACAAACTAAAAAGTCGTAATGTGACTATTTAACGTGATGCGTGTGTGTGTGTGCGTGTGCGTGTGCGTTTTTTCCTTTCAGTGCACTCATGTTGTCATATGCTTGTTCCAAATGTTATGAACCGAGATGCCTACAGTTAATTTTGTTTTTATCTATTGTCACTTTAAACATTGTCTTGAATGTCTTTAGTCATTCTCTGAGACAAAAATGACATTCTAAGTAGCACTCTTCCTTGCTTGCATCCCCGCCAAAATCAATCTGCCCATGACAAGCAACGTCACAGACAAAAATGGCCATGCACTGTATTATACAAACAAATCACTCAGAGCACTTTTTTGTGGATATGATCAACTTAGTCAAATATAATTTACAGTAGAGACCTGTCAGTGTTTCCCACAGGTTCTTTAGGTTATTTGTGGTGGTAGCGAGCTGGGACAGGCAAAATACACTGCCGGAGCACTGGAAAGGACGGTGTTCAAGCAAGATGAGACATTATTCATGTTTTCCTGTATCAGTTTGGGGAAAGGTTTTATGGTAGGCCACCACAAATAAATCTATGAATGGCCCAGTCCTCTTGTATGTCATTCATGGTAATATGGGTGGTATAGGCCTAATCAAAAGAGCAATTATAGCAAAACTCAGCTTAAGCAATTGTATACAACGGTCAACCACGCTGATTGGCAATTTCAAATGAAATTCACAAAACTATTAGTAGAGCCTAAACCGTAACTAATGTCCCTTTCTGCAAAGATATAACGCTACAGCTCTAATGGCATGTGTGTAGCCAACTGGTGGTGGTACATTTACAGTAGGCCTAATGTTGGACACGAAAATACTAAGCCTCTAAGTGTAGAGCAGATTTTGGCACGTTGCATTATTGCTCAAAAAGCATGGTGGAAGAGACAAACGATATTTTTCCAGAGCCAGTCTATATAATGACAGACTTTGACATTTCTATGAGGGCAGGTTCTGCAATGATCAAGGCTCATTCCACAACAAGACTTGCTAGATGACGTAAGCGTATACCCGCTTGCGCCAGAAAGCAAGCGAGTTCACCCACCTCCCAACACAAGCTATCCAAAATACGCATTACGTGCTCGGCTATATATGCAGTAGGCCATTTCTGATGCGTATCAATGTGTGCATTTAATTAATTATCCTGGGTTATCGTTGCCGCCGTTTATCATGACAGAGAAGTCGCTGTTGCGTTGTCGCTAGGGAAGGGCTGATGCTCTACTGTAGTAACGTGATGTTAGCTCATGTTAGAAACCGTGACACCTTTGGGCCCACGACATATACACTGTTCAATACACGTTAACTAAATAAACACAAAGATGACGTTAGCAAGCTGACAACAGTAGCAAATGGTGTTTTAAGTTTCAGAAGAGACGAACGAAGTAGCCATTACTGGGACCTCGATTGTTTATGGTCCGTTAGCAATAAGTCAAAACAAGAAGAAATCATGACAACTGTCATAGCTAGCTAGCCAGCTACCGTTAAGCTAATTAGCTAGCTTCGGAAGGGCACTTTCTACGCTACCATCCATGGCCCGGGTGGGAGGAGTTCTGGCTTTAAACAGGACTTTAACAAGGATACGAATGCGAAATTCTGCGCACCCGGGCCACAGAGACCCCAAAACAGACGCGCCTTAGCTAAACTGTTAGTAGTTAGCTTACGTTAGCAGGCTAGGACAAGCTAAGGAAGTTGCAGCCAGCCAAAAGGCTAGTAGTGTTACCAAACGAGATGATCAGCAAGCTGCTGCTAACATTTCGAGCCTGACGCTCAATCAGTGTGTAACGTTATGTGTGTGGCCGTGACAAACACTTACTTAGGCTAGCTAGCAAACCACGGCCCTTATCTAACCTAACGTAACACTACAAATGTCAGACCAGCCTCAACAGTTTCACAATCATCTCAACGTTAGCCACTCACCTTCCTTGATTTATCCCTTGCTCTTTGTCATTGATAGCTGTGGTATAAATCCTTCTGTATCTTTCCGCCAAAGCTCGCCCTGAGAGTAGAAGCTGGTACCGACTCCGACAATCCGACTGGGCTCCGGGTGTCGGACATGAACCCATACCCGAACCAATGGTAGAGAATTCGGCTCCAACACCAGAAATGACCCTGACACCCAGCCCCATCGACGGCGATGAGGAGGGCAGAATCCCTCCACCGGCGGCCGCTGCCGCAGCAGCACACATCATCGTTTTGGAGAACAATGCATATATCACATCAAAGATACAACAGCTAGACAATAACTAGCCAACAGTTATAACCCATTTGTCATTTAAAACACTGCACGTCACGTCATGTGTCCATTACGAAAAGAAAAAAATGACAAGATTAACATCCAGTATCCCCAATTATTGTCGGCGTAAATTGTAGCCACTGGTGGTGCAACTGTACGAGATGGGCTTCCGATCCAGGCAAAGCGTCAACACGGTCCTTATCTCCCGGGATTTTATATTCTCAAGCCATAACGAATTTTTCCTTTGAAATAACATCAACTGCAGAATTCCTTTCAAAAACGTGTCTTGTCTTCTTTCGTTTTCATCCGTTCCTTGAATAATTCTTGACCCCAGAGAGGCAGCACCCTCAGCTGGGCTGCCATCTTAGCTTCATCATCCCTCCCTTGACTACTCGTTTCGCTGTAAGCATGCTGGGATATTTTCATGTGGCTAGACGTAGCAATTCTATTATGGTTTATTCGCCAGTTATTGCAATAAGAAGCGTTTAGTCGGTTTTGCATATTTACCATTTCGTAGCCTAAGAATAGGCTACTGTAATGAATAGCCTACTTATTTACAAATATAACCATCTCATTTGAAAATCAAGAGATTGGCTATTCATGGTGATCAAATCATCATATTTATGTAGCCATAATTTGTCACATACAAATACACATATACAAATAATTCAAGGTTTGATAGGAGGAAGCAAGTTTCTCTTGTATGATCAGAATCTGGTCCAAGAAATCCATTTGCAGAGGTTCATCTTGGACCAAAACTTGATCTAATTGTCTATTTTGTTCTTAAATATGACTGAGTGCTTAGTTGCATGGACATTTTCAGCTCGAATCGGTAAATGGAACAAGTGGAATCTGTTGACCTGTGTTGACATTGAAGCTGACACAGACAATGTCTCTATTCTGCTTCTTTGCTCCTCTATGATTTCATGAAGATCATTTAGATGAATGGGGTGAGATCAGGGCAAGTGACCATACAACAGTCTCTCCAACCACTATAACTGAATAACATCAACTTGCAATTGCCCTTTGAACTTGAACTCATCTTCATGATCCACAGATTATGATTAAGCCTTTTTTTCCTGAACAGGCCACAGCCACTGGATGTAATCTATCTGCTATTTTATATGTTGAAAAGGCTTTACTCAAGAAGATTTATGTTGCAGTTGTTTGTGCATTAGGATGTTTTCTGTAGGTTGCTTGCACTCTTGCAGAAATTCTGTCACATGATGATGATGATGATGTTGGCGGTGGTGGTGATGATGATGATGATGATGATGATGGTGGTAGTGGTGATGATGATGATGATGGTGGTGATAATGATGGTGGTGGTGGTGGTGATGATGATGATGGTGGTGGTGGTGGTGGTGATGATGATGATAATGATGATGATGATGATGATAATGATGATGATGTTGGTGATAGTGGTGATAATTATCAAAATAATGCAGATGCAGATCCTGACAGAATGGTACTGGATAGGTGGCGAACCCAGCAGGGTATGAGAAACTGGAGAATGTTCCTATTTCTGGAGACAAGATGAAGATGGACAGTCACTGTCACAAACCCCAGAACAGACAGCATGAAAAAGGTGGTGCAAACATGCATCATGCCAGGAGACATACACTGGCCTAAAACAGACATGCTGGAATAGAGACATATATCTCAATGCTAACTCAACTTGTTAGTGAAGAGAAAATATATGTCCTGACAAATCTGAAGTATGTGTTCAGATGTGAGTGACCTAAACTGTAGCCTACTAGCCTGACCTGTGAGGGACTAGTAGAATGAAAAGACAAACATTAACTCATCAATGAAATCTGTTGGTGAACGGTGTGCGTGTGCGTGTGTGTGTGTGTGTGTTTGTGTGTGTGTGTGTGTGTGTGTGTGTGTGTGTGTGTGAGTGTGTGAGGGGAGGGGGATTTGCACATCCCCTAGTGGTGCTTTATTGGTTGCCAGGCATTGCTGTGGCCCAATGAGGAGAGAGGGATAGGTCTACACTTTCCTCTCATAGCAACCCAGAAAACCTTGTCAGGTTATGAAGCACAGCACCGGTATACACTGCATCAATGAAGATCATCATCACAGTGGAATCTCAGAATATATGACTGAAACATGAAACTGTGTGACAGATCGGTGATCTCAGATATCATATTATGAAATAATATGAATAGAATCTAATGAAAATGTATTTTCTTAAAGGGCCACTTCACTGATTGCCAACCTTAATCCTACAGTTTTGTTGTGAGGAGGACTTGTGATAATCAGACATAAAACTTATCAACATGCTCTGTGTCTCAAGAGCTCGGCCCCCCAAGAAAGAACTCTTGTGAACTGCAGATTCTATTTCCTCAACTGTTTTCAACTGTGGTAGGCCCAACTCGAAGAAAGTTGAAGAAATACTGTTGTTCAGAATTTCATATTAGTAAAAGGTTGTCACTGTGTTCCACTGGACACATACATTTATTTCAGAATGCTACAGTAACATGTAGAGCAAACAATCATATACAGAGAGGTTACAGCCATCAGATATGCATCTTGGATTACAAATTGCCAACATGCAAGGCTTCAACCGTTCTCTTTGGGTAAAAGGTTATAGAGAAAGAGAAAGCAGACTGAAATTTTATCAACTGAAGAAGCAGCCACTCCCGAAGGCTGCTAAATCAACCCCTGTTTCCCACATGCATGAACATGTGTAAATGTAATGCCGATGTTGTGTCCAGCAGGGCTCTAGGCAGCCCTGTTTTCATGGTGTCCAGAGGGATAAATCATATTCACCATCGTATCCCACATTAGAACAGGTAATGTTTGTGTTTACTCCAATGCCCTTTGCTATTGTTAATGCCTATATTTTTAAGTGGAATGATCAGGACATTTATATCCTTGAGGGAATTGTCATGCTGAATTACTGTAATGATGTTGCGTAGCTCCACCATGGTGCCACCTAGTGTAAGTTATTCTCACTACAAAACATCCTGAGAGCAGAAGGTTTTTGTGGATACACCGGCATTACTTAGATCACTCCTAATGACGCAAATACCTATATAATGCACTTATGTCAGAGAAATTCATTTGAGCTCATTTGCATGTATTCAGTCACAGCAAACTTAAAGGAACACTGCACCCAAAAAAACAAAGATTTATCAGGCTCATAATCTCACTGATTTCCCAAAACTACAAACGGTCTTGTAGAAATTCATTCGGTTTGAGAGTTATTGAATTAAATTGTGGCTTCAAGTGCAAATATCGTATTTAAATACTATACTATACTATACTATACTATACTCATATACTATATACTGTATATCAGTTACCATCACATCAACTGCCCCTGGATGTAGTAATTGCGAGCAGGACATTGGGAAATAATGATGGTACCCAAGTTCACGAGTTGTGATGTTTCATGGAATGGAAAATGGCAGGGAGCATGGCAGTATGTTAATAAAAGAATATATTCTATTATTATATCATATAATCTTTATAGTTCGTTTTGTTTTAGTTATATAGGCTCGTTAGTTTTATGTTGATTATAGTAAACATTACCCATGTAAAAAACAAACAAAAAAACATTCTCACAGCATCCATGTTCATTGCTATGGTTACCCCATATTTCCGACCAGAGCAGTTGAACGCCATTCAAATCATAAGTACGGCGTCCAGCATTGTAAGTTGGAACTTCCCATATGCACTTGAAGGCCCTAAAAGAGTTGGAATGTGTGATGTCACTATGATACCACACATTCCAGGAAGTATTAAATACAGCTCAGTGAAATGATGAAAATGAAAGAAAATATCAAGGCCTATATATATATTGTGCCATTTCCATCTTTTCACTGAGCTGCATTTAATACTTCCTGAAATATGTGATATCATACGTTCCAACTCTTTAACTCAATAACTCTCTAACCAAATTAATTTGTATAATACAGTTTGTAGTTTGGGTATATGTGAGATTATGGGCATAATAAATCAGGCTTTTCTTTTTTTGGTTTAGTGTGGTTTCAACCTTACTTTAAAGTTGAAAGTTCCTTTAAACTGTCAGACTGTCACTGTCAGACTACACAGTATGGTCATTATGTCCAAAATGTACAACATTTGCATTCACAAACAATATTTAGTCATCATTATTTTTAAGTAACAGAAGTCTCTCCCTATTAAATAAAAATAATTCCTTTGCCCTCTGGTGATACTTAATTATTTTACCATTACAGGTATAGTTAGTGTAGACTGCATTCCTTGGGAGGGGAAGGCATATCAGCTCCTCGCCTCAGTCACACCCTTACATGCTATGCACCTTTCATACCTGCTGCCTACCACACTGAGACACGCCCTACACGATCATGAGTGATGAGCTGTTTATGACCCAAGCCTGTTCTTCCCCTACTGTCAAGGCTTCCTCCTGATCAACAATGATTCATTTATAATAGGCACATTATTGTGAAGGCATAGGCTCTCTTGCCCTATATTTAGTTATTTCTTTTTCTATCCTTAGACAGTATAACTTGGGGATAATATACACCTGGCATCTATTCGTCAATAGCCTAGTTTGAGTGCTAACACATTTTATTCTAAGCTCCATGGTCAGAATAACACTGACTAACAAATGTCAGAATGCTATAAATAAATACACAGTTACATTGCATGATAAATATCATGGGGGGAAACAACATCACTTGTTCACTTCAAAGATGGTGGGCCAATTATAACACCACACTCAAGAACACGAAGCAGTAGAAAAGAGCTCCCACATGCTGTCCTCTCACCTGCAAAAAAAGAAAAAAACACTTTACTGAAAACGTATTTCACTGTATGTCATTTGTCAGATTCATCTCTTTTTTTACTTCTTCAAGTCATTTTCTCCTACGCACCGTCACGTCACTACGTCACTACGTCACTAAGAAACTCTAAGAGGCTACTCTGATCTGCTCTACTCTTATCACTGGCGTATATGGATAAGTGTATACGGTGCGTAAATTTCACAAAGCATTATAAAAGAGAATAACAATTACCATCCAGAATAACAGAATAACCTGCCATCAGGTAGAAGACTGAGGAGCCTCGGGGCAAGGACTAGCAGGCAGAGGGACAGCTTTATCCATCAGGCCGTCAGGAAGCTGAACTCTCTCCCACACACACACACACACGCACATACATTTTAGCACTGCACTTTACTTTACTACTATTTATTTACTACTACTTTTCTACTACTATACTGAGCCACTTACCAAGTTCAACTGCTGCTACAAGTACCTTTTGCACTGTGTCATGTATTCCACCCCTGTACATTGTACCATACATTTCAATACCTCCTGGTTGTTATTTTTGTTTGTTTGTTGTAATTGTACTGTTGTTGTCATTTTTTTGTTTTTGTTTTTATATGCACCGTGGATGAGAGCAATGCAATGTCGGCCCTCTGTATGTCTGTACATATATTGGGTTGACAATAAAGCTGACTTTGACTTTGACTTTGATTACAGAAAAGTTCAAAGGTTACTACCATGAGATGACACCATGTTCTCAATACAACCTCTCTGTCACCTCTATGTCTTAACATCTGATTTCTCATTCTATTCTCGCCTATACCGGCATGTTACTGTATCCGACGAGTGCATTGCATTTTATCTGATGTAAAACTCCATAATTTGAGGCAACATGAGAAATAAATAATGAAATAAATAAATAAATGTCTTACTTCCACCACGCCCAGTGTTACGCTTCCTTGACACTAATGTTGAAAGACAAGTCCCTCATCTGCACTCCACCTAATTCCATTCTATCAAGGGGTAAAGAGAGAGAGAGAGAGAGAGACAGAGAGAGAGAGAGGCAGGCCCACTATTCTTTGATTGTTGTACGAGGCCACTCCCTTAAGTGGCCTTGGAATCTCCTCCCTTAAGGTCAAAAACAAAGGGGAGAACAGAAGTGGGATTCTGAAGTGACACAGTAAAACAGACGTGTTACCAGGCTGTTGTCAAACTTTTTACGACCTGTCGTGTGAGTGGAGCAGCTTTCAGCAGGGGTAGGTAGACTGTCACTCTCTTTCAGAATCCATAGTCAATCCATAGTCAAACTTTACTAGTTGTAAAGTTTTGTATGTTGGACCGTGGTTCTTTGAGGCAACCTGATTTTTTTATGTGTTGATATTTACTTATGTTTGATTACAGTGTATTTTTATGTGATTATCCTGCAGAGGAAAGATAATGCATGTGTTGTAGATGTATTGATTCACCATAGAGGCTTATAAGTATGGGATTGTTCCATATTTCTGTTCCAAACTTACTGTCAAATCATTATTATCTCATAAGAACTTGATGGTTTTCTGATGGTGTGTAGCAAACATCAAACATAGTTGCTGTCATTCTTTTCAAACTTTCACTCAAGCCGTAGAAACTGCATACCGTTACGGAACTCATAACATACCATACTGCTAGTCCGTGACTACACCACAACAGTAGTTTTGATTTGCTCAGAGAAATCTCTTGCATTCCCCCAGGCAAAGTGTTTGTTCAGGAATGGAATTTGTTGTATTTTGAAATTAATACTTGATTTTGATACTTGATTAACAATTAAGGTGATTGTTGGTTTGTATGTTAGAGAACCAAAACACATTCCATTTCAGTTCGCTAAACCTTCGACTTTGTCATCTGTTATCTGGATTTTGTTATCTGAACTTTATGTGCAAATAATGTTTACCTGATGGTAATATAATTCACATTATTATGATTATAATGTACATAAAAGCAGACACATGGGTTCTTCCTCTAATAACAAATTATTAGCTATCCACGCATCCCACACTATACAGATGCTTTTGCTAAATAAATAAATAAATAGTTAATAAAAAAAAAATAGTAATAATAATAATATATAGTTAATTAGTCCCCATGGGGAGATCTGTCTTGGACATGTATTGGAGTGGTCACTGGTATTACAGTGACAATCACTCACGTGACAATTGACTCAGAAGTCTTTTCATTGACAATTGTAGCTTCATTTTGCGGCTGTAGAGATGGGCTCGGTGGTGTTGAGTTCATGGCCAGGTGTTCATACTGTAGTGTGTATGCAGGAGGAGGGACATAATTCTTACCATGAATGGCTCATGGAATGTTTCTGATGTGCCACACTACTCTACTGCCAAAGGTGTGTTTGGAGAAGGTGTGTTCTGGCTGGGTAGGTGTGCCTCTGCATGGGGGCAGATCCAGACTAACTGGTTCAGGGCTCAATCAGGGAGTCGGGGTTTGAGCGACACGGGTATGACACGCTGAGTTAGCACAGTGACAGAATGGGCACGGTATGGGTGTCTGGCTGAAGATCCAGGCTTGTCCCCAAATAGCCTGTGACTGTGTACATTGTGGATTACTAATAAATATCATACAGAGATGGGAACAAGTAGTTATAAGAAAGGTACCTGTGTAACACTTCATAAAGTCATATCTATATCTACGTGGTACTGTATGGTCTGATCTTACGTCATATATCTACAGGAGATTTTATGTGGTTAATTATTGTCCATAATTACTATAGCAAACAGTACCACCTAGTGGCTCATATAGGTGATAAAGCTGATAGCCTTTACGGTGCAATGAGCTTCACATTTCCACTTGTTCTTTTGCAGTTATCAAAGGTGAAGATACAAACATGTCTTATTCCTACCCAAAGAAGTCTTACACCACATGTAAGTATTGAGAAATGTGCAAAGTCAGATCAGTATACATTCCCAGTGGTGGTATAGGTATATCCTATTGATCAGTCTTATTCTTCAGTGTTCATTTCTCAATAACAAATCATTAATTTGGGTCTTATTGTTTTCCTCAACCAACCCAGAGCTCATTGTGGAAGCGGAGTCACCAGTTAAACATTGGATGTTGAAAAAGTTATCTTGTTGTGTATAGATTTGTCGGTGTTGTTACATCAGTCTGGTCTCAGGACTCCACCACTCCTTCCATTGAGTGACTGTGATGAAGGTTGCTCTGCAGTGCCCTCTGCTCCTCTCTAAGCTCCACTTGTCATGTTCGCATGGTCTTGTCTCTGCAGCCAAGAGCACCAGTCCCAGCCAGGCAACTGATGACAGCAAGAAGAGGTCGGCTCTTCTGAAAGATAGCAGCTGGATCAAGAGGGATGTTGAGGAGGATGAATCTATCGAGTAAGTCACCCATAGTAATGTACACACAACAAAGCATTTTCACACACACATATACACAAAGTTTTAGGGTGTGATAAAACTCTTGGGTGCAACTTGGGTGTGATGTGGTCTTATAGCTGGAGGCTTGTAGCTCAAAGCTCGCATCCTGGCTTCATGACCTGTCCAGAAAAAAAAGCTCTTGCCGTATTTGTTATGCAAACTATGGGAGTTACTCATCTTTGGCAGTGTGGATGAATCATTTTATCACATTTTCTCCCCTTAGCCGAGATCCCAACTTTGCCAAATCTGTTCTGGGAGGCCGGAGATCCATAGAGACTCTCAAGGGGTAAAACTATTTCTTTGACACTGTATCAACCTCATATTTTTGTTAATGGTCCTGTCTTGTCAGCCAAGAGCACCGTTTAAATGTATTAGTTACAACAATGATTGGGTTTAATATTAACCACGTAAGTCATTGTTAATTTAATTCTGGTCAAATTTATTATTGATCGAAGTTATTGATACTATCTTGTTTTCTCACAGGTCTGAGCCCACAGCAAAGAGCCCGACAAGCACACGTCAATCAACCTCTGTGCAAGCCCTCAGCAAGAGGTAATATTCACGTGTTACTTACCAGCATCCTGTACAGATAATGTCACTCTCAATTAGAGCTCCATCCATATACTAACTTCCTTGTTGGCAGCTTGACACCTTTGACAAACAGGTTGTGGCATGAATGAGCCATCACTAGTTTTCTCAAACTTGTTTGTTTGATTGCAGATTTAGCAGTCAGGAGGATCTGAATAAGAGCAGGTTGGTATGCTTTGTACTTTGTATTATTATTATTTTTATTTATTTGTTTTATTTTTTAAATGAACACACCTGCAGCACTCTATATCTTTGCCAGGTACATTTGTGATGTGGTAATTATGTGTAACCCTGTACTGTAGCACTCTCCCAACACGAACGTCCTACACCAGAAGGTACACTTTGGAAAGAGTAACTTACTATGAGATGGTAGAGTTAAAGTGCTCAAGTACCACAAGTAGTTTTTAGACCATCTAAAACGATGTCCTTTTCAGTTACAGCACATCATCAGCACTGAAATCAGATCCTCCCAAGACGTATGTAGTAAAAACCCGTATAAAACAGTTACATTACTACCCACAAAACGAATGTCCACAACAAATAGTCTAATCCCATCATATTGAGATATTTAGTAAACATGTCCTTGCATTACTTCTTTATTAGCTCCACAACCACCACCGTTGCCAAGGATGGCACGAAGACCACTGAGAAGACCACCACCACTGTTGCCAAGGATGGCACGAAGACCACCGAGAAGACCACCACCCAGAGTGTCAGCAGGTAGCATCATGTACTTCAAATCACTGACATGTGTCTTATCATCTGTAATCTAAATGGAAACAAACAAATGTTGGCCCACCACTGAAAGCCAACCCATGGGATTGGAGAGATTTTTTATTCTCAAATTTAATGAGTGAGCTCTTTATACAAGGATAGACTGTGCAGTGTATGTGCCAAAAAAGAATTTATGTTTGCAATCATTGGCTCAAACTGAATGTGTATTTTGAGTCATGAAAGTTAGAAAAGGCTTAATCTCCATCAGCAAGGCAAATTCCTGGAGAATCTATTTGCATACACCTAAAATGTATATGGTCCAGTACACTACAGTTTGGGCCTTTGTAATCCTGTATTAATTTGGACTAATGCTTTGTGCTTGCAGATCCACTCCTAAAACCACTGCCAATACCTTCAAAGATAGGGTTTTTTCTGATGTCAAGACAAACAAAGGGTAAAAAAAAAAATGCTACATCAAAAATGACAGGAGGGATATGATACAATATCTCCCTGAATGCTTTTCATATACTGGTACTGATGTTCTGGGATTTCTCTATACTGGTACTGATAGTTCTGAGGGATCAAAGATAGACCAATAGGGAAAAGGGGTGGGACTTAGTTTATTGACATATAACCCTTTCCTGAGTCTAACAAGCCACCCCCCAACTCTCTATGACAAACAGTGTAAAGGTTATTACGGATAAAAAAAAATTGGTGAATATGGGATTATATGTAGGATGGAGTGATGGAAAAAAGAGAAGAAAGGTGTGTGTGTGTGTGCGTGCGTGCATGCGTGTGTGTGTGTGTGTGTGCGCGCGTGCGCGCGCAGGGGGGTGACATCAACATTCATTAGTTGGGCATGTCCGAAGTTTTATAGCAAGTTGGAAGGCTCTACCTTAAAAGCTGATAGTAGCCACCCCCTTTATAAGTCTATAAGAAAAAAAGGGATGAAAAAATTTGTGAAAGAAAGGATAGAAGTGAACTATCCATCCAAAAAGCACAAACACACCCCATGGGCACCCCAAGCCAACTTAATAATAATAATACCACCATAATAATAATAATAATAATAATAATAATAATAATATGATAATAATAATAATTTTTTTTTTTTTGTCCTTCAAATAAGTTGATCAATAACTCTGACTATTATTGCCATACCTATTTCCACAGGACAACCAACTCATCCTACACCTTGCCCAGCAAAACAACTAAAGTGACCGAGACACCTGAAGTCAAAGTTACCGGCAATAAAACGTAAGATATACAGTATCTTGACAAAGCCTTTGAGAATTTACTATATAATAATGCATGGTGCACTGATTAACACTGAATAAGATAAATATCTTACAAGATAATCAACATCCATTCATTCAATAGAAATTAAGTAAGTTATTTCCTCATTGATATGTTATCTCTGAGCAGGTCTGAAGACCAGCTTTTTGATACACTCATCCCCAAGTCTATCAAAGATCAGTACACAACCCCAGACAGGTGATATTACTGTTTACTTCTCAAACATAATAAAATGTGATTTAAATCATGGTTGAACATTGGTCACTTCAATATTCATGAAACAAATAATCTAATGTTCTTCATCATTATAGCAAAACAAGTGTTCCTAAAACGGAGACTGTGCCTGTGAGAAGCAGTGTGGATGGGTGAGTTTTACCCCACAATAGATATAACAGGGCAGGGCAGGCACTAAGGAATGTTGGTGATCTATGTACCCTGTCTATCAGCTGAAATGAGACATGTGTCTTCCCTTTCCAGAGATGGCGTCAAAACCACCACTCCCACAAAGAAATTGTCCACGTAAGATTTGCATACCGAGTCTTGCATTCTGAGCCCTTCGACTGAATATTTCAACTGCAATAACAAAATGCTGTTATGTTTACAGGCCTGAGGATGATCTGTACGACACACTCCTGCCTAAAGCCATCACGTCTGTCAACCCCCCTCGCTCCAGGTGAGGCCATACTGTCAATACACATAGGTTACAGTCAATATACATAAGTTACCAGGTACCTACCAAAACAAACAATGAAATAAATAATTACGATCATCATCTCACCAATACTTTCTCCCCTTAAAACACTACAAGCATCACCAAAAGAGAGCCTGATACGGTGGACAGCGGAAAAGGGTGAGTTTTTTTTTTTTTAATGGGAAATAGTTTGTTATTACTGTTCTGTCCCTGTCTTCCATCCCTGTACAGTACAGTTAATTCCGACTACATATTCTATTCTATTTAGAGACGACAGTCCAACCCCCACCCGGACCATTAAAAGGTACGCATCCAAACCACCACTGCAAATCCAGTTCACAGTGACACAACAGACATAATAGGTTCATGGGTCTATACAACCAAGTAGCCTAGATAGTGTGCTTAAACGGCAACAATCCCACACCTATTCATAGTATTCTCGTGATGTGTGTTGCCATGCAACATGGTGCAATGCCACAGCTCATTGGCCACGGTTGTCACTTAATGATAATCACCTGCTATTTGATTATAATCACCTATTGTTTGTGATCAAGATGTCTGTGATCGAATACTATGAATATAGCTTAAGTGGTATGGAATACTTGCAAGTAGTGCAGTTGATGCAATGGCATTAGCTTACTCACCTAGTCCCGTGGTTGAAGTTCTGATCTGCCGCCCGGTTCCGAGCGAACCGGGAAGAGTCTGTGTGGATTCAAACTTTTTTATCTTGTGACCCCATTTTTTGCCTGTCTGACTCTTCCTGGTTGGCTAATGGCATTGCATCAACTGCACAACTAGCAAGTATTCCATACCACTTAATGTCCAAAAATCCGAACTATCCTTTTAATGTCGAAAAATCCGAACTATCCTTTTAACTATTCATATCCACTGACATCATCCGACACAGCTTTCCTGTCTGAAATGAGTTTGACTAATGGTTTACAGCAAAGCACAGCTGCTCTGACATATCCATAAAATTCACCTCACTCCTCTGCCTCTTCCACACAGGCCTAGCTACAGCTCTTACAGCAGGAGCGACGATACACCCTCCACCCGCACCACCTCCCACACCATCAGCACCAAGCCCAGGTAATCACCAGGCTATATCACCTGTATGTCTCTCACAAGCTCTCTTACAGGGGTGTGTATATCCACAGCCAGATAATATAAGCTGTTGACATAACGTCAGTGTTGGGGAGTAGTTAAACACATGTAGATCAATAGTTTAACTACTGTATATTTTGCAGTGGTTGGGTAGGTAGTTAACTCCCTTCAAAATGTACTTACTTTACCTTACTTACTTTTGGTCATGTAGTTTAGGTAGTTAACTACAAACAACTGTATAGTTTCCCTTTTTTGCATCGCTTATTTGTTTTCCTCATCTCCTCCTAATTCCACCACATAAATGGCTCTGTAAGACACCCTCTCTGTCATGTCCAAGTGAGGATTTGCCTGCCCTGGCCACTAAATCAAACACACCCACACTTTACTCTGTGTCAGTCTCGTGTTGCTCCTTGTACATACATGACGTTCCAGAACCAGATTTTATCATTTTCCACAGTGCAGTCTGGATTGAACTACTTTTTTTAAAGTATTTTTTACCCATTGCTGGCATCGATTCTATCTGTCACACCAGAGGGACACTTGCTCCAGAATTCTTTGTATTTTATATGGGGTACTCATAGATCATGCCTGGGTCCCCTCCTCCATAGACCATACCCCCTATGCAGTATGGGTCTCTTATTTTGAGGCCCACTACCATTTTTAGGTTTGTTGTTTTTTTTGCCCCAGGAAATATCTGTGCATGTTAGTATCCCCAACACTGCATAGCCTACAGCTCACTAATCTGTGCTGTCTTTTTACACACAGTGATGAATACCCCAGCACCCGGAGAAGTTACTCCGCCAGGTGAGTGTTCATCATGCTGACTGTAAAAGTAGAGCCCTCACTTTAAGATTGCAGTCTTACTGAATGAGAAAGTGTGAAAACCACCAGTAACATCACATAACAGCATTACCTGGACGGTTTTGTGGTTGGTGGTGTAATAATTTTACATTTTTATGGGTCTCTGCAGTTATGAGTACACCCGTGTCAGCAGTCCCAGTCGTCTTTCTCGTGTACAGCAGGGTCATTGTTCAGTATGCAAAATGACCAGGACCTTCTATCAAATTAACAGTTAACCATGACATGTCACATCTAGAAACTGATAGTTTAACTCCAAAAGCAGGGACGAGGACCCTCTGAATGATCTGTTTGTGTCCAAATCATCCCCCAGGACTGTCTACTCAACTCCTGAGAGGTATGAGAGTAGTCAAACCATTAAAATATAGATGCTTTATTAACAGCTG
>OMKL01048498.1:0-19169 GCA_900302295.1 Parasudis fraserbrunneri
TCAACAGAATCCAGAAAACAAATTAAGCCAATGTTCATGTTGTTTTTTAAGCTTGACTTCCACTGGTCATGTTTTCATTCGTCCAACAGTGATCAGTGATGAAGAGGCTTTGTGCTGATGTGGGGAAAACACAAGCCAGCCACCGGTCAGGGTCTCTTACCGACATACAGCAGCTCAGCCCTTTTTCTCAGTTGAGAGACAGAAGCCAGAGAGGGAGAGAGGGAGAATGCAATTACCCGTCCGCTTGATAGATGATATGCCATCCATCACACTGCGTTAGGTCTACTCTGTGGGCACGGGAAACGCAGGCCCCACAGAGGAGAAAAGGGAGGAATTGAGAGAGAAGAAGAAGAAGGGGCAAGGAAGGAGACCCCTGGTGTCACACAGATGGCTATATGATACTGTAGACTTTGTATGGATTTCCCTGCCCCCTGTCTTCGCTGCAGACAGCCGAGCAGCCGTGAAAGCAACTGGAAAATTAGTCATCTCTCTCTCTCAACCACCAATCTATTCAATCCTTTCCTATATGGCGTGGTCGATGGCAACATAGCAGGCTATGATCAATAGCAATTAGGAATATGGGATCCAAAGGGATGTGACTGAATCTGTTGCCCATTTACAGACAATTGAGATAAAAATCTTTAGATATTGACATCATTAACTTAACATATAACATTCTAACCCAGTCCCTACTGATTATCATTAGCTATCTTGCCCACATTGAACAGTTGGATGTCAGCTGAATTGTTGATTGAACTCATACCACACTAGTACAGTGATCACAGATATAACAATGTAAACAGGTACACCTGATCATAAAACATGTATTTGAGATATGTGTCTTCCGAGTTCTGGTTAGAAGTTGTGCATGCTGGCTCCGGAAAACAAACTAACTGTCAACTGAACGGTAGTGCAGGACATCAGCACTATGATGTATCGGGTGACTGACTATACTAGAAGTCAGCTGGGTTGACAGCAGTGCCAGGGATGCCATGTCAGGGTGTGTTAAGCATGCTCATTAGGTTTTTACCCACAGGGTGTGTTGCTCCTGTCGTCTTTGCCACTGGTTGGTGCCAGCTGTGACAGTCTAGGCTTCAGAGAGGTGAGACAGAGTCAAGTGGCATTGAAAATGGTGCTCAGGGGCAGTTCAGTGCAACTGAAGATCAGGGGGTAAAACTCTCACCATAACTGGGTGAACTAAAACAAGTTGGTTCTAATATATAGTTGAAACAACGTCCATTATGTTTGGAACCAAATTCAAACTAACTAATGATGCTTTACGACGGATCGAAGGGCTGCCATTGAAACAGGTGAGCCAGACCAACTGTCTGATGCAAGAGGAAAGGTTATAGGGTCACCAAAATAAATGGATTACTTCCTCTTGGGGTTATGAATGTGCACAGCTAATTTTATGACAATCCGGCTATTACTTTTCGAGATATCTTGTTCTCAGTTTGGCCCAATAGTGGCGCTAGAAAAAAGGTTATAGGGTGTCCAAAATCAATAGGTTTGTTCCTGTAGGGGTAATGAATGTTCACAGCAAATTTTGTGACTGTGCGACAAACAGGTCAGGAGGTGCACTCATTTGAAAATTGTTGCCTGATGGTTGTGCTAGAGGAAAGGTCATGGGGTCACTAAAATCAATAGGTGTCTTTGTCCTGGGGTCATGAATGTGCACAGCAAATTTCATGGCAATCTGGCCCTTACTTTTCGAGACATCTCCATCACATGACTTACTTACAGACTTACTTACTTAAAAACGTACTTACAAACTTACAGACTGGAACAATTACATAATAACCTTGGATTCTCCTTTGTCTTGGTCAGCTCATATTGATGGTATAATGGCCAAAATGGGAAAAGGTATTGCTATGGCAAGGAAATGTGTCACATATATGTCACCTTCCATTTTTAATCAGGTTATAGTCATTTATTTTGTCACATGTAGAATATTGTCCGATCATATCGTCATCAGTGTCAAAGAAGGAACTGAACAAACCTCAGTTTGCACAAAGCAGAGGTGCCAGGTTAGTTCTTCAGTGCTCAAAAAGAACAGTGATTTTGATGCACATGGCTACCAGTTGAATTCAGACTTCTTGTATGCCCTCTCTCCCTCTTCAGAAAGGTATTATCCTCAAGGAATCCTACCTGATCAGTCAGAATATTGAAAAAGGGCACACTCATTTAACTAGGCAGATGCTAAGTGGCAACCTAGTACTTCCTTGACCAAGGACTAATAATTTGAAATCCACAGTGTGCTACACAGAGCCATATTCAACTGGAACAAGCTACCAGTATCCACTAGGCTAGCAAAGAATAACAACAATTTAAAAAAGACAGTGGAGTTATTTAATTAGATAGTGAAGTAATGTTGTTTTTTAATGTTGTGTATTAATCTTTTCATTATTGTTTTGAAATCTTTTGTAAGCTATTTTCATTATTGTTATTTGAATCAGTCTCTTATTATTAATTGCATTCCGTAATTGCACTGAATTGCTTCCTTGTGAAGACCATAGGAAGACTAGCTGTCATTAAATTTGCAGCTAATGGAGATCCTAATAAAACAATAAACTCTGTTGAGGCAGAAATACAATAGAAGGGTAGAGAGACAGAGGTTAGTGAGAGCAGACAGGGGATACCCACCAAAAAAAAAGCTAAACTTGTCATCCTCGCTTTTCAGGTCTTCTTTTATTTCCAGTTTAAACAAAAAGCAGTGTTTTGTCGCTCCTTTGATCTTTTTTTGGTGCCTCCATTAAAATGGAGGCTCCCTTGTCTGGTGTTTCAGTGTAGGAAGGGGTTTACTGGTCATGTACTTCCTGCTCAGTCAGAAGGAGAACGCTCAGTGATGCATGTCACATTACTTTGCCTCCCTCTGAGAGAGAGGTGGCGCTGGGGATGGGAGTGGTAAGGGTTTTTATATCTATCAAGGTAATTGTCAGGTTCAAGCAAGCTCCAGAGCCCATCACTCCCTCACCCGTTTCCTTCCCCATGGCTCCCATCACATATTCTGTCATGTTTCGAAGGGGTCAGATCCCAGAGGGATGAACAGTAATTTTCCATGGTGGTGGTGGATCATCATCACCATCAGCTGACTTTTGCTGAGGTACAAAGCCTTAGCAGGGAATGTTGTATTTTCTCCCTGTTCTCCTCAGATAAGTAAAGTAGGCCAACAACCAAAGAGCTTAATCTACAGAGAGAGCCAGACATAGAAAGAAAAAAAACCTTTCCATCCCATTAACTCCAACCAGAACAGCTGAGACAGTATAGGAGCAGGTGGGAATAAAATAGACTGTGTCCTTCTCGTTTGTTCTGGGAGATTACAGACCAGTGAAAGCTGCTGTTGTTCTCAGTGACTTAGTCACAAAGAAGCATTGAATCTTCAGTTTTAGACCGCTGCCTCTGCAGATCAATCTCTATAAAGTGGGGGATCTCCCCAGAGTTCAGCTTGATACAGATGATGCCGGTATTACAACAAAAGCTTACAGGGTGAAGACCAGGCAAAAACCAATAGATCACGCTTTGGATGGCAGTGCACTGCCAGAGACTAACATCCATTTAGAATAGCTTGTTTACAAATATCTCCCAGCAGGAAAATATCCCGTATCAGATAGGGTCCTCTTCACTCAAGGACAAACGTCAGAGATTTGGTCCAAAGTAGAACTTTGGAGCACACGGATGTAAGGCAGTAAACTTATTAAAGACTAACGTCTTAAAATCAACAAATGATGAAGATGCACCATGCAATGCGTCAAAACATCAGTCTTCAGTAATAAAAGTTTACTGCCTTACATCCGTGTGCTCCAGTGTTCTACTTTGGACCAAATCTCTGAAATGTGTCCTTGATTCAAGATCGCCCTACTCTGAGAGCACCGGATGGGCCTACAGTTCCCTTCTGTGTGGGTTGGTTGGAGTGCGTGCACTTTCTCCCTTCAGGGTCTTCTTCACATCAGCAAAGCCTCAACTATAAACAAATAATAATAATAATAATAATAATAATAATAATAATAATAATACACAACCATCCAGAAAAATCTCAAAATCAAAGTCAAATCACCATAACATATTTTTATTCCAGTCATTACCTCTTCATAAATAACAGTTCCTTATTTTGACTGTACCAGAGACTCATTACTTCCACTTTCAGTATACTCCCAGGCCTATTAGAGGCTGATGGTAATATTGGAGCCAATTCAGCATTACCAGCAGCGCTGAATGAAACACCTCTTGCACACAGTCACAGCCCTCTGGGAGGAGGCGGCAGGGTTAATAGCTATAGCTCAATGATGACAATCTGCTATATGAAATATGTATGGGGTTACCAGCCCGGCAGTCAGATAGCTGCTGCGGTATCACATCCCCAGAGACGAGACACTCTCTCTCTCTCTCTCTCTCTCTCTCTCTCTCTCTCTCTGATGATCATGTGATCTCTGTGCCCGTGTCTCCGCAGCACCCTACTTCAGCACCCTCTCAACCTCGCAGGCGGTATGCTTGTTATAATGGTATGTTGTTCGCTCGCTCGTTTGTGGCAGCTCTGGTAGTGATGTTTTCCATGGTTCCATGTGGCGGTAAACTATGAACTCCAGTTAATGATCACAGTAGCGAACGGCAACCGGCAGTATAAAAAAGAAAGATTCAGAACAGTATGTTTTATTTCCTAAAAAAATACAGTATCTTCATGTGATTTGCATCAGTCTGTACTTAATGTCAGAAATATTTAGATCAGCTTAAAAAAGGTGGGTAAACTCTAATGTTACTTCACAAAGAAGAAGGTGGCTAAACTGAGCCTAGATGGGTTTACCCTCCTCTGTATCCCTGATTGTTATAGCATGTGGGGGAGTCCTCTAATATGAGGTAATCCAGACAATCTTTCCTCTGTTAATTCTGGGGACTACATTGATTTGTCTCTTAAAAAGAAATGTGGCAAAAAAAACAAAAAAAAAAAAACAAAAAAAAACCCAGAGTAGACAAAGACTGACTGGGAGATAGTCTGGGCGTAGCCTGAGGTGTGGGTGGGTGAGACGGCGCTGGATGAAGAATGATGCTGCACTTGCCATCTCGGTGTGATCTCACCACCACCTGCAGTAGAAGACATTGTTAACCACACAGAGATGAAGGCCACTGAAACACACACACACACACACACACACACACACACACACATATACACACACAATCAGACACAGTGGGGTCGAAGTCATTATCATAGTCCAGCCTCTTGGTGATAGTGGTGGTCTCTCCTGCCTCAGTGTTTATGCATGTCTGTGTGACTGAGCTCTCCTGAGACTTTGATGTTGAAATACAGTCCTCAGGATATGTTACCAGAGATAGATGAAATATAATAACTGTATTTTCCCTCATCCATATTCAGTTCAACAAGAGAGATGTGTTTTTGTCATGGTGATAGCTCTATGATAAATGGTTACATTTCTCCTCCCTGACTGGTTGATTTGGTTGTTATTGTATGTAGGAAGCCTCACAGAAAATGAAATGGCCCTGTGTCAAGGTGCTGTGTTTGTATGGTTGGTAGCAGACAAATAAATAAAAGTTTCATGTTTGTTTGTTTTTGTCCAATAAAACCACACTGAAGAACTTATTGTAAGAGGTTTTATGATGACTCTAATGTCAGTATCAACCACAGAGATATGGTACATGTCAACACTGGCACTGTTGATTAATGATTTATCTCCTATCCACCTCTAAACATCTAATGTGCACTTACTTAAATGTGGGCATTTGCGACGATTATATTGTTGCTTAGTTTGATAGCATAATACCGCTATACTTCATAAACACCCATAAATCAAGTTACTCACTGAGTTGAACTTTTCGGTAAGATCAGTCTGAAGAAAGTGTGTTTGAGGTGGAATTTAATCTCAAACCCTCCAGTGTGCTGATGGATTCATGGAAGCAAGGGGCTTCTTGTGCCTTCAGCTCGAGTCATTTCCTATTCATGTGCGACAGTGATGAAGTCATCTACTCTGCAGAGAACATTAACATTTACACAGCCACATTAGGACTGCCACATCATAGTGGAACCGGTTGATGAATGAGCTGAAGCCTGCCTCTTCTAGGAGACAGAGCAGCCTGAGATGATGCTGAGCCAGGAAACGATCATGCATTTCTTATTGCAGAGATTAGGACGGAAAGGTAATCGTGAAATTGAGTTCAGTTATTGAGCGCGAAGAAAAAGTTGAAGGATGGAAATAAACTTGGATAAAGAGTAGATTCAGACCCTATCTAGCTGAGGATTGATGAAAGATATTTTATTATAATCTTCTTGAAATAATCAAACCAAAATAAATAAATAAACTAATATTTTACATTTCTCCAATGTCAGACATAGGATTATCACACAAAGGGCTAATTCTGACCCAATCTGTACGTTGTGTATCTCATAGAAAGAGATGGCATAACACGCCTGGAGGGTTCCCTGATTTTCCCTGAACACCTAATGGTTGACCTGTGTGATACAGTAGAAGGGTTGGTAGGTTGTCATGACTAGAAGGCATCCGCATTTCGTCAAATGTTATCTCCGAAAATCGGTTATCACTCCTTGGTCAGGGTGGGGCATGATGTCTCCAGGGAGTTTAAGGCAAATGTTTGGTTTATAGACCTTTTCAAAAGAATTCTGCTGCTATTCCGTTGCTAGGGGAACAGCTTTGGCCCCAGTTTATCTCCTGTCAGCTATTGTATTGGCAAACATTGCAACACAAAATAAATTGGGGCCCATTTAGAATGTTTATGTTGTCAAGTTAGAAAAGTTCTATAAACAACTTCTTAAGCAAAAATTATGACAAGTTCAATGAAATGCGGATAGCCATGACCCTGGTGGGTGGTGGGGTATGGAGGGTCTGGGCTTGTGTGATGGAGGGCGATGACAGGCAGGTGGCAGGTCATGGAGCTAATTGGATGTGTGCATCCAGGAAGATGGTTAGGCAGAGGAGAGTGGATAGTGGAGCTGTCTAAGATGGCATGTCATCTGGTGGTCAGACATGTGAGATTGACCTGACAGGTCTGAACCAAAGTAACATCTGCTACTGCTGTAGAAGTCTGGCTAGGCCTTTATGGCTGTGTGGCTGCATCTCATGCTGAAGAGAGAATTCATTCCACTATCAGTGCAAGTGTCATTATAAATAGATTATATGTTAATCTTAGTGACAACAGTATTTAAATCCAATTATTATCATATGGATTACAGACTGTGTGATAAGAGTATTGATTTCCACCCAACAATAATTAAAGACTTTCATTGTGCTTGTCTGCATTGTGTTGTTTTCAGGACAGAGGATTCTTCACCATAAAAGCACTGTATTGGAGACGGTGGTGCTCATCAACCCCTCAGATGAAGCCGTCAGCACTGAGGTGAGAGGCAAAGACTATCTCACACATATGCAGTTCACTTTCAATTCAATCGGTTCAAAATTTAAACAGAAATTGCTGTTTACTTGCTGTTAATTTGCTTGTCAATCGATTGGATAATGCACCCTTTTCATGCCAAAATATTTCAGTATTTGAATTATAAAGAAAAATACACTTCCTGAATTCATTGAATTTAAAGTGAATTGGTCAAAATTCATTGAGAAATGTAATACATTTATTTAGTAATATTCTTCTCATTTCAGAACTGTCATAGATTAATTTCCTAAAATTCTTCCCATCTCTGCTACTTTGCATCTCCTAATCTTTCCTCCTATCTGTGCATATTTAAACACGTGTATTCACACAGTACTAAACACGCACACATCTCAATGTAATTGCAGCTGGAAAAGGATGACAAGTGGACACGCCTTAATAGCCCAATTATCTCCCCTCTGGTGAATGTGATGCAAAATGCCCCTTAGATGTCCCGGCTGGACGGACCAGAATAAAACCTGAGCAATTACATGGGACTACTTTAGTTAAAGCTAGAATTGAGTGTGCCTACAAAAAAATAAAGTCAACCTCTGATTTGCTTCATATGAACAAATATAAGCCTATTTTTTACCCTTTATTGAAGAAGTTTTTAATATAGTTTTATATAATTATATTGAAGAGGGCGGGGCAGTAACACAGGAGAATCTTTTGTGTCAACCCTTCCTTTCACTATGCCCCCCCAACCCCCAGCTGTGTCTGCAATCAAACAGTGCATTAATAATATCTCACAACGCTGCAGGTTTCACCTGGCCAGTGGCCCAGAACAGTCAGTGGCACTGAAATGGGTAAAAAAAAGAGTGAGAGGTTGAGCACTACAGAGAGAGAGGAGAGATGGAGAGAGCGACTCAGCTAATTATCTAATGGACTTGACTGAAGTGAAATTGGTGATATTTCAAGTACATTTAAATGTCAAGTGAGCTTACAGTGACAGGAACTATGTTCTGTAGACTGCACTATGACATTACAGTACAGCATATGCTTTGCCATTTGTGGGTGACCGCAATGGACTTTACACTTTGACATTTCAAGTGCAAACATGCTTCTGTTTGAGTTTCTTTTACCAAATGAATTTTTGTCCAAAAATTAAAAAAAAAAAATGTATGTAATGGAATACAATTAAAATGTATCCTCTATTTTCCTCCCAGGTTCGTTTGATGGTCTCAGATACTGCCAGACACAAGCTGCTGGTTCTCTCAGGGCAATGCTTTGAAAACACTGGAGAGCTGATTCTTCAGTCTGGATCTTTCTCTTTTTTCAACTTTATAGACATATTCACTGACCAAGAGGTGAGTCGTATGGCCAGTGCTGTCTTTGGCAAGGTACAAGATCTGTATATCTGTAGGACTTTTGGTTACAATCTTCACATTCACTCAATTGCTCTGCTATACAACATTATTACATAATACACCTTTTAGTTATTGTGCAATGTACCATACATATAATGAAGTCATAATTATAAGTGAGTATAATGTGTTTTTTGCTTCTGCAACCATGGTATTAATTTAAATGATGAACCTAATGTTTTCCTCTTTTCCTTAGATTGGTGAATTGCTCAGCACCATTCATCCAGAAAATAAAGCTAACATAACAATCTCCTGCCCCGAACAAGGCAACTGGAAAAACTCTAACTTGGACAAACACAACCTACAGGACTTCATCAACATGAAACTCAACTCCAGTCTCATACTCCCAGAAATGGAAGGCCTCTCAGAGTTCACAGAGTACTTATCAGAATCAGTAGAGATCCCATCCCCCTTCGACATGTTAGAACCACCAACCTCAGGTGGATTCTTGAAGCTCTCCAAACCATGCTGCTACATTTTCCCTGGGGGTCGCGGTGACTCTGCCCTCTTTGCCGTGAATGGATTCAACATGCTCATCAATGGTGGTTCAGACAGGAGATCATGCTTCTGGAAACTGGTGAGACATCTTGACCGGGTGGACTCCATCCTGCTTACCCACATCGGTGATGACAACCTGCCGGGCATCAACAGTATGCTGCAGAGGAAGATAGCAGAGCTGGAGGAGGAGCAGTCGCAGGGTTCTACAGCAAACAGTGACTGGGTGAAAAATATGATTTCCCCAGACATTGGTGTTGTGTTTGTGAACCTCCCTGAGAACCTGGGGGACCCTGAACCCAACTACAGGGTGCGGAGGAACATTGAGGAAGCGGCCTTCACTCAGCAGTTCCTGACAAAGCTGAATTTGAGAACAGAGTCTTTACAAAGGCCTGTTGGTAATACAATAGAACCAGTCATACTCTTTCAGAAAATGGGTGTTGGCAAGCTCGAGATGTATGTGCTGAACCCATCGAAGAACAGCAAGGAGCTGCAGCACTTTATGAAACAGTGGACAGGCAGTGAGAAAGACAAAGCCTCCATTCTGTTGCCAAATGGAAAAGAATCAGAGTTCCCAGTTTCCTACCTGACCTCCATCTCCTCATTGATGGTGTGGCACCCTGCTAATCCTTCAGACAAGATTGTGCGTGTTCTGTTTCCTGGAAACGCCACTCAGCATCACATTCTTGAGGGTTTAGAAAAGCTAAAGCATCTGGACTTCTTGAAGCAGCCGGTTGTCACTCAGAAAGAGCTGTCCCCCAACATGGCACCAGCACTAAAGCAGGCTAAGATGAAACACAGAACAGACAGCAAGGAGAGCCTCAAGTCTACCCCTAAGCCATCGCCAAGCAAGAGTTTTAGGAAGGAGTCAAAGGAGGAGGCCCCAGAAAAGGCAAAGACAGATGCAGAATCATCCCAAGAAAAAGCTCAAAAAACTGAGAAAAAAGAAAAGGCCCCAGTGAAAAAAGAAAAGGCAAAAGCACCTGAGAAAGAAATAAAATCAAAAGCAGAACAACCTCCCAAAACTGAAACTCCAGAGAAAAAGAAGGCTGAAATTAAACCCAAGCCTCTAAAGGAGAAGATCATTAAGAAGGAACCCAAAAAGTCTTTGGAAAAGAAAAATGAAGAAAAAGATGTTAAAAAAGAAGTGGCAAAGAAAGATGAGAAGCTTACACCCAAAAAGGAGACTAAGAAGGAAGAGAGAGTAAAGAAGGAGGAGGTAAAGAAAGACATCAGAAAGGATTTGAGGAGAGACTCCCCTATGAAGGAGAAGAAGGAAGAGAAGAAAGAGCTAAAGAGAGAAGATTCCAAGAAAGAGGTGAAAAAAACATCTAAAGACATAAAAAAGGCATCTGCATTGGGTGAGGTGAAAAAGCTAGCACCAAAACCAAAGCCTTTGAAAAAAGATGATGCATCAAAAAAAGACACAGGAAGCCCATCAAAACCCAAAGACAAAGTAAAGTCAAAGGTGATGAAGAAAGAGACAAAGGCAGACAATGCTAAAGTTGCAGCCTGTGCGGCTGATGTCATCAAGGATCTACAGCACGAAAGATCTCTGATGTCTTCACCAGAGGACCTTACCAAGGATTTTGAGGAACTCCGAGCTGAGGAGGTAGTGGAAGATGATGCGGCAGTACACCAAACCCAGGAGGAAGAGGCTGTGTTGATCCACCGTGACGAAATAATGCAGATCAAAGGGTCCCCCGAGGCAGCAGAGTCTGTGGACGAGGGGATTACCACCACAGAGGCTGAGGGAGACAGCGGGGAGACTCCAGATGAACCAGAACATAAGGGAAAACTCAACGGCAGTGAGAAGTTTGAGGATGAGGGCACCGGACTGGAGGAGACATCTGAGGGAGGGGATTATGAAGAGAGGGGAGAGATAAGGGAGGTTTATGAGCCACAGAGCAGGGAACTAGACAAACACGCTAAAGACAATGAAGATGAAGAAATGGAGCGTCGAGATCGGAACTTAAATGAAAAGGGGATGGAGAAAAAGAGTCTGTTTATATCCACCTCACCCAAGGTGTCTTCACCTGTCTCTCCAGCTGCATCTATCCACGATGAAATGGTCCCAGTTGGCTTTGAGAGTGAAACTGCCTCAGATGATGAGAATAGAGATGAGCCCCCTGAGGAATATACCGCTACCTCTGGCCACACCCAGTCTACCATCGAAATCTCCAGTGTGCCTACTCCAATGGATGAGATGTCCACTCCCAGGGACATTATGAGTGATGAAACCACCAATGACGAGTCTGACTCTCCTTCTCAGGACTTTGGCAGGTTTGGGACATCCACATCTGGGGAGTTTGACAGGAAGAAACTCTCTCCACTTCAGGATGGCCCAGAGTCAGACCACTCGAAGAGTGACGCCACAGAGGGCAGAGACTACCATCCCTCTGCCTCCACAATATCTCCCCCTTCGTCATTAGAGGAGGATAAATTCGGTAAAGCTTTTACCTTTGAAGAGACAGCAGAAGGCTTTGGGTCGACCCAGGACTCGTCTGAAAAATATGGCCTTGACTCAGCAAGACTTAGTTCCATCTCTGCAACCTCACCTCTCATACGCTCCCCCTCAGGGGACCACAAAGGGCATTTTGAGTCAACACCACGTTTTGCTGCACCTATCGAACTGTGCACAACGCTGGCAGGATCACCCAGAGGGGCAGTTGAGTGTTCCAACAGCCCAGATGACAAAACATTGGAGGGGACCAACTCACCTCACTCCTCCGGTCACACACCTTACTATCAGTCTCCAGTGGATGAGAAAGCTGGGGCTATACCACCTGTGTCAGACGGAAAAAGCCAGGGTCCCATCATTGTAGAGGTCACGAGTGATAAAGAGGACTCTTCCAACAGGGTCAGCCCAGTGGACGGGCCCGTGCGTGACCACTCATCCCCTCCGAAGAGCCCGACTCCAACTGGAGCTGACTCGCCAACGAAAAAAGAGAAATCTCCCTTTGACTCAGATCATAAGAAAAATGGAGAAAACAGTCATTCGGCCTCGTCCTTCGCACCCCCAACGAAGCACGACTCGGATCCTTTCTCCACTTTCAAAGAGGAAAGTAAAATGTCAATATCAGAGGGAACCACGTCAGACAAGTCAGGCACCCCGCCAGAGGAGGCGGTAGCGGAAGACACGTTTTCACACTTAGCCTCAGCCTCCACTGCCTCCCTGGCCACCAGCTCCTTCCCAGAGCCCACGACCGACTCCCCCTCACTCCACGCTGAGGTTGGCTCCCCTCACTCAACAGAGGTGGATGACTCCCTGTCTGTCTCTGTGGTTCAGACTCCGACCACCTTCCATGAGGCGGAGGGTTCTCAGTCCCAGGGGGACAGCCCCAGGCCCATGTCCATCTCCCCAGAGCTTTCACCGAAGACCAAAGCCAGGATCCAGACACAGGGTGCAAAATCTCCAGGGCATTCAACCATGTCAGTAGAGTATGGCCAGGAATCGCCTGATCACTCCTTAGCCCTGGACTTTAGTAAGCAGTCTCCAGAGCACCCATCAGTAGGAGGCAGCCTGCATGCCACAGAAAATGGCCCAACTGAAGTGGATTACAGCCCCTCAGATGGCACTTATACACGGCCAGCTGCACAGCATAGCTCTGTTGTTGAGAAGCCGATGCTATTTAAAGAGAGTGATTCAGCCTGTGTCGCCCCTGCCTCCCCATCAGATGCATCTCAGTCCACCCCCTCTGTTACCACGCCCTGCCAGATGACGGAGATGTCCCCTGGTGCAGCTCAGCAGAGAGATAAGTCCCCCGTCAACCCAAAGGTAGCCTCTTCCACCTACTCTCCTCAGTCCGCTGACTCATCACCAGAGTTAGGAGGTCCCCTGGCTAAAGATAAACCCAGCCCGACCTCTCTGTCTGGGGCGGGAGCCTCACATAAATCTGAAAGTACTCCGCAGAAATACAACAAATCACCATCACCTCCCAAAGCTACTTCCCCATCATATTCCTGCTCAGCTCAGAAGACAGAGGCACTGTCTCTGGCAGGGGAGACTAATCCCTTTAAATGTGAAGATTCTGCGCTTTACACCAAATCCCCAGTCAGTCCTAAAGCCCCCTCCCCAGCATATCTGCCTCTCTCCTCCAATGTGTCCGACTACAAGTTTGCTGGTGGTTCCAGGGATCCAGACTCCTCGAAGAAGACCCCCTCTCCTCGGTCCAGGACAGATGTGGACCTCTGCTTGGTCACCTCGTGTGAGTACCGTCACCCTAAGACAGAGCTGTCCCCGTCTTTCATCAACCCCAGTCCTCTAGAGTATTTCATGAATGCGGAGGACCCCCTGGATGAAGAGAAGCCTCTTACCAAGTCGGGAGGAGGACCCCCACCCCCAGGAGGTAAGCTCCATGCTAAGCAGTGTGAGGAGACCCCACCCACCTCCGTAAGTGAGTCTGCCCCCTCCCAGACTGACTCTGATGTTCCCCCAGGGACTGAGGAGTGCCCCTCCATCACAGCAGATGCTAACATCGACTCTGAGGATGACTCCGAGACCCTGCCGACTGATAGAACCCTGACCTACCGGCACGCGGATCCTCCTCCTGTGGCGGCGAGGGACTCTGCTCCATCTCCAGCTCACCCTGATGTCTGCATGGTGGATCCAGAGGCCCTCGAGGATGAGGAGAACAACCAGGACTCTAAAGCAGATGGAGAAAAAGCCAAGAAGAAGAAACTCACCAAGAAGTCGTCCTCACCAGCTAGAAAGACTGGCCTGTCAAGAGTAAAGGATTCAAAGACGGCCTCCCCGAAGAAGAGTGTGGGAGAAGGGAAAGATGCCAAAAATGCAACCAATACCTCTGCGTCCAGGGGTGTGAAAAGTGCCACATCAGGTAAGCCCTGGATTCAAGACAATTTCCTGAGTATTCAGCATTAAATACATATACAAAATAAATTTAATGAACTTTTTTGTGATGTTGATACATAAAAAGCTTATTATCATATGGTTGTATTTATACTTCTTTAATTCTTATTTTATCTATCTATCTATCTATCTATCTATCTATCTATCTATCTATCTATCTATCTATCTATCTATCTCTCTATCTGTGTCTCAGGTTCAGGCAGCGGCAAGGCACCAGGTGGGGTGCCCGTGCCCAACTGCCCTCCCGTGTACATGGATTTGGTTTACATCCCCAATCACTGCAATGCCAAGAACGTGGACGCCGAGTTCTTCAAGCGGGTGCGCTCCTCTTACTACGTGGTCAGCGGCAACGACCAGACGGCCCAGGAGCCCAGCAAGACAGTCCTCGATGCCTTGCTGGAAGGCAAGGCCCAGTGGGGGAACAACACACAGGTGAGATTCGATGCTCAAACGTGACTCCCCGATTGATAGGATGTCAGAGTGACATCGGAATGATACTGGAATTCGATTATATTACATCAGAGAACATTGTGTCTCCCTCACTTTGGGATAATATCTGATTCTGAATGATGTTGCTGTAATATGTCGTATCAGAAAACAATCTCGCTCATATTGGGGTAATATCAGGAAGAATTATCGTTCTGAATGGTCAAAAATAAATATTTTACCTTGGAAATAAATATTGTTTGAAAAACCTGTTTTTAGTATAAGCAGAAATCATCATGTCCTAATACCAAGTGACCCTGATCACAGCCCAACTTAACTTTTGGTTTTAATCAAAAAGAAATCGTCATATCCTGATCCTATACAGGTGACTCTGATCCCGACCCATGACTCTGACGTGATGAGAGAATGGTACCAGGAGACACACGACAAACAGCAAGAGCTCAACATCATGGTCCTGGCCAGCAGCAGCACTGTCGTTATGCAGGATGAGTCCTTCCCAGCCTGCAAGATAGAGCTGTAAGCCTGCGCATCAGCCTCTTCATCAATATATCAAGAGACTTGGTGATGATGACTGGGACCATTGTTAGCGGTGGGAAATTGGATTAATCTAGAATAAAGCTTGAGAAGATATGTGATACGCGGTACTTAAATGCTCAATAAATGATACTCTTAGTGACTTAATAGAACTCTAGAAATAAATAAAGTGCAAACACTACTGTATATTAGCTTCAAGGGCCTCCTTGCAAGGGATTTTATTGCGATGTCCTGTAGTGTAACCAATGAATGAAATATATTATATAATTAGAATGTGTTGCAGAGAAGATGGAAGCAGACAAACCTCCCAATATGTCATCTGGTCCTCTACATATGAATGGATTTTGTGATGGGAGAAAATAGAATGAAAACCAAAACACCATCCATCTACAGTCCATGTATTTTAGCTGTGGTACAGTTAATGTAAGGATATATTTCTTAATGTGCTGAGATTCTTAATCTATTCTCAGGTAGATTGGAGATGTATTCCCAGAAAAAAAGGTCAAAATGTTTAATGGTTTCTGAAAAATGTATCTGCCAGCCAAGAACAAAAAAAAAACCCTGATATTCACACCAAAGGATCAAAAGGAACACATTTTCTGTTATTGCCTTAGATAGTAACAATGAATGTAAAAAAAAAAAAAAAAAAAATGTGATGCACTTAAACTAGCAGACAGCAAATAGTACACATGAACCATACCCTAATTGGAAAATGTTGATCAAAGGACTATATAAAAGGCCATTCCCAAAAAAGGACTATACACATACGTAAATTAACAAGTTAATATCAAGGGATACTCTCACTGATCAACAAACATTTTGTCACTTGATTGTCCAACTCCATATTCATTCATAAGTATGAAACAGTTTGGTTTTAGTGTCTGGGTTTGTTTCATGTCAGAGTTTAAATGTGATTATTTATTTAATATATCTAGGGATAAATTATTATGCTTTGTTGCCTTGTTAGCCTTTGGAGCTATGAGGCAAACATTTTCGTCAAAAAGATTTGCCATGGCTTTCTCGCATCTGTAAAATCTCATATTTTTTTCAGGACATCAGACTTGATTTAGAGTTTAAAAATTATGAGTTTAATGTCAGATTGCATCAGTTTAACTTATTTAACGTTATTTGTTTAAGAACTGGATTGTAGTGTGCCAGATCTGATCTCTTATCCCAGCTTTTTTGTGGAATAATTGAACTGTGGGACAACTTGCATTTGCCCATATGTTAAAACTAGTTAAACAAGATACTTTCCTAATCCTCAAAATGTCTTGGTTTTTCTAAAGCACTGTACTATAATTATAAATAGCTTTGTGGCAGGGTGAATGGTCTGAAGATATGTGCATGAGTAATGTAATACGTTAAGCTTTTTTCTTTTTTTTTTTTTTAAAGGAAGGGATTTGCTCTGAACTGCCATAAGGACAACAACGCTATAGGCTTGGCTAATTACATAAAGAAAGTTATGGAGCATTGTAGGGTCTTTGCAAGACGTGCCATGACCAAATGTGTAAGCATACTTATGATATTCCAGCTGTTGTCCATGGCACTCAACTAAAAGATAGTGATTATGCAGTAAACTGTAGAATCACAGGCCAATAAGAGCAGTCAGTCATACAAGACACTGTTGCCTCTGAAATCGCTTTTCCTCTTCTCATAGACTTGTTGGAAAGAGGCAGCGATCTGTATACATTAGCCTTGAGAGGGATGGAACACAAGGGGAGATAGAGTGACTGTTGTTGTGTTTTAGATGAAAGGCAAAAAAAACACACACAAAGAACTAGACACTTTAAAAGCCGACATGACACAATACAATCTTATGACAATACATTAACCACAACTTAGGAGAACTGAAGGAGAAACCTTCAGTAATTTACAAATGGAAACATGCTATAATGCTAAAATAGTTATAACATCCTTCTTTTAAGGCTATTCAGTCCATTCAGCTAACTGGCCAGGTATTTAGTTTTTGATGTCAGGTGTCCATGATAACACAGCAGACCCATTTCCCTGCAGAGGAACCTTCAGCCAATAGCATGACCAACTTGTCATCCAACAGTAAACCTTCTGACTGACCACACATTCTCTCAACCTTCGCTGGATTGACATGTCTCTTTTTCTCTCTCTCTCTCTCTCTCTCTCTCTCTCTCTCTCCCTCCCCCTCTACCTTAACTCTCTCTTGGGTGATTGTTAATAATGTTTGTCTGCAGCTGTGTGGTATATTTGTCTTGTGATCTTGCATCCTCCCTTCCCTTTCCCAAACTCATATCTAACCTCTAGCAGTTAGTTTCAAGTGAAAGTATTACTTAGTGCTTTTCTGATGTTTGTGTGCAATATCTCCTCAACCCTCCTATGGGTAATTTGATGTAAACGGAACCACTATTAAAAAAGGAAACCTTCGAAAAGAACCGCAATAAAAATCTGTTGTGGAAAGTAAGGGTTTGTGTCTTTGGTTTTGTCTTTCCCTCAAGCATCTTTGATTACTGTCATCATGTCACCTCTGAAATAGGTTGTACTGTTTAAGTGAAGTCATTTTGTGGTGTATCATAAAGAGAAGCTTGTGTATTGTATGTCATCACATTGAGTCATAACATTGAGTCAGATTGTGGAATAAAAAAAGGGGGGGGGAGGCTATACTTTCAGGTAGGAAAACCTCAGCTGATGATAGCAAAAAGATTAAATATTTGAACTTTTACAGCAGCTCATGCTGTCATTACAGTTCGCAGGCCATCCTCCATATTACAGTTGTCAAATTAAAATTAATTATATCTCATTTTACACTTAATGTAGACCACACTAATATGAATGTCATGAGAAAGTTTAATAGTGCAACTACAAACTACTGAGTTTGGCTTTACATATGTTACAATGCTTTCTTATGAAACACTGGACTCACCCAGCTGTTTCCCCTGCAGTGTCAAATAGACCAGTACATCACATTGGACCACGGTAAACAATAATAACACATCCTGTATGAAGCATAATACTGTCCATCAAAATCAACCAGCCATGTACCAAAATCTCCTTTGTTCAATATCAGAGTCCAGGATGAAGGCTGGCAGGTTAATGCCATGTTGATTGCCTATAAAAGACCATGTAGCTCCTGGGAGAAATAGTCTCCTCTGGCCTCCCGGGCGACAAGTGTGTCTGACAGCCAGACAGGCCAGCTGGGGGATTTATGTCCCCACAGAGAGACACTGAGACTGGGAAGGGATTGGGGGCTCACTCGCCCTGTTTATGTCTGTCACCACAGGGCTGTTAAAGGGTATAAGTCAAGGCTCTAGCTAGCTGGTCTGATCAATCCATTCTCTCTGCACACATGCTGAGATACAGACACCAGGGTTTTGTTTGTGAAGTATGTAGTGAGTACAACTGTGGTGGTGGTGGTGTTGGTGGTGGGACAAATTTAGGGGGCAAATAACCATCTGCATTTTGATGTAATGATTATATTTCAGTTAGGAACACTCTTGTTATAAAGATTAAACCATCTATAACAACAAATGGTTACACAGTTGTATTTGGCGGTGTAAGCTTTGCTCTCAAGAACCTCTCAGCACAAATCTATGCAAGCCTGCAACAGATTTGTCTGGGAGTGCAAATAATAAACCCTGCATGGCTACATTTAGAACAGTCTAAGAGACATCCATTCTCTGAAGATGGGATACTGTCAATATTGCAAGACATAATAAGCCAGCATAGTATATGGAGAAGAGAGCATGTCTAGATGATGGTAGATTGATCCAGGTGGAGGCTGGGGTGGTGGAGGAAGTTTTCACCAACGCCACGCTGCTGTGGTGAGCACCAGCAAGCAGAGTGACAGGCAGAACAGCTTAAATGGACGGGTGTTAAGAGTAAGAGTAAGATAGCCGGCTATCTTACTGACACAGTAGTCATCCACACAATCGGCTAAGAGTAAGATAGCCGATTGTGTGGATGACTACTGTGTCTTGCCTGAACTAATGCTGAAGCTCCGTGTTTCACAGACAAGATGGGCAACACAGTAACTGGCAATTGTACCTGGTCCTCAAAGTGACATAGTCTAACACAAACGTGATAATTGAGGTGTGTGG